>JAEMWC010000021.1:1650000-1652500 GCA_016490735.1 Pachyseris speciosa
AGGTAGAGTTGAATGTCATCAGCGAAGCAATGAGCGTCAGGTAGGTGTGCCACTACTCCGCTACCTGTGAAGCTGAACCAGACAAATCCATCGGCATTAAACCCTTGCCGGCCATCCTCGTCGTCAATGTAATGTTTGAAGGCCACGAACTCACAGACTAGACTAAGCGTTCAACTTAACTCAACCGAACATACACAATGTCAAACACTAGGCCACATGACGCCCGGTTTCCCGCGCTAGGGAAGTCCCTGATGTATGCATGAACACTATAGGTTTCTTTACACTTCTTTAAACTCTTCAACCAAGAACTTTGCAAAGGACATTGTTTGATCAAGCGTTGCTCTGTCGTGAATTGTAAAGTTGTAGTGAATTGTAATACCTGTTGTAAATTGTAATAACAGTTGTCGTGATTTGTAATAACGTACTTATTGTAAATTGTTCTCTCTCTGCACTAAATCATTGACTGCGGCAGTCGTTAAAAAGACGCTAAAGCAACTGTCTCAGGAAAACGGGGCCGGTCCTTCTTGTCAGCAGGAAAATTCTCAGGGGTAATATATACTAAACGTGCTAAAACAAACAGGCTGCAATATTAAAAATATTGCAGTGTGTTTGTGTTATGACATTTAGTATATGTAGCTCTTTTAAAACGGCCTTGTTTCTCGCCGTACGCCTAAAAAAGCCAATCTTTAAATAGTCTGAGGACCCAGCGCCATTTCCTCCAACTGTTATCAGCGGCCTAACTTTTTTCCAACTTCTCCCAACTCCGTTGTCGGAATAGTCTTCGTAAAGTGCTCGTCTGAAGCGAAATTAAACACCATACATTACTCACTAATAAAAATGCCATGGCAATATTCAATCAGTGAATTATGTTTTAAAAGCAGAAAACTTAAACGGGCTAACAAAACTTACCCTCGTTCTCCAAACAACCAGCTTTAGGTGAATCTTCGCCAGTATTATTTGGAGTCCGGTTTTGTTGTGTTCAAAAAGTAGCCTCCAGTCATCCTCGTCTGTGGTGGAGCCATTGTCGTACACTTCCTTTAGCGGAGCTCCAGCGGCCCGAAGGGCCGCAAAGCGGAGCACCATACCTATAGAAACCCGTCATCTGCTTTTCTCATGGTAAAAATGGCTAGCGGTATTGCTCGTGGGCGCGCACGACGACGACGACTACGACGGTGGAGTTGCCCAATAACTAATAATATCCTAATAATAATCATAATAATCCAAAATGGCGGCCATACTCCAGCTGGCCCAGCTGACCAGCTAGTTTACAACGTAAGTCTTTGATACTGGACATCCATCTTATAGCCAATTGACACCTGTCAAAACAAGGTATCCGCTGACCAGTGTCACGTGACCATATCGCGGGCTCAAGTTGAGGCCTTATCGAGGTCAGCTGTTTTTTTTTAAGTTGACCGCTGACCAGGTACTTGCTTTCGATTTGGTCGCAGGCTCAAGCCAGGTGTGGGACACCCAAACCAAATCGAGGCTTAATTTTTCGCGCGCTTTCTGCGGCTCGTAATTTCACATTCACTTGGTTTCTTCATTTTGAGCAAAACAACTTCATAGCGAAGCAAGCGGAGCATCACGGTCAAGAAAATATGGAAACTCATCTATTCGAGAAAATGTGGTTTTGGTCACCGTACGTACGCACTACGTCCGCCCTTACGTCCGCCCTTCAATTCCATGTATGCGATGTGAAATGTCGGCCATACTCCAACTGATGGGCATCCATGTTATGGCCAATTGACACCTGTCAAAACAAGGTATCTGCTGACCAGTATAACATGACCATATCGCGGGCTCGAGTTAAGAATACATCGAGGTCAGTTGTTTTTTTTAAGTTGACCGCTGACCAGATACTTGCTTTCGATTTGATCGCAGGCTCAAGCCAGGTGTGGGACACCCAAACCAAATCGAGGCTTAATTTTTCGCGCGCTTTCTGCGGCTCGTAATTTCACATTCACTTGGTTTCTTCATTTTGAGCAAAACAACTTCATCGTCTTCGATCGAAGTTTGTCTTTAAATTCGCGTAAAAAGCATAAAAATCAAGAACTTGTCAAAAGATACTCCGGAACGTGAATTTTCAAGTGATGAAGGGAAGAGCGATTTTTCTCAAGAAAAGCTTCAAACTTGGATCGATTGTGCGGTTGAAAACAGTATAATTGAACGCTTCAAGGGCTTTCACTTTACCGCGGCATCTTGCATCTCACTAAGAAAGGTCACTTAACAGTTCACTTGTGTTAATGGGAGGAACGAGTAGCTCAAACTCTGTGGAAAAAGCTCTTTCTTTGGACAAACCGTTTGCTATTTTTGCGGATGCTTGTTTTTACTTTACTGAAGCTTACGTATTTTTAAGTGGTAGAAACCTCTACAACACAGCGCAGGACAGTGAGGTAAATTAAATAAATAGAAGCTTAACATTTGGTTTAATCGTTGTTACTTTTGTTCAGGGATGAAACTTGTATTTTTCTCTCGAATGGATATAAATAACAATCATCTG
>JAEMWC010000021.1:1657500-1680000 GCA_016490735.1 Pachyseris speciosa
TATCTTAAATTTCAAATTTAGTTGTTACTTTAATTCCTAACGGTCACTTCTGAAGATGTATGTCGAAACATACGAAACGTCAAGTTATACGATATAGTTTTATTTTTGTTTTCCAACAATGCGTTCTATTGTCATGTTTATCACCGCGGTTTGTGTGTTATTTCTTGTTAAAGTAAGCTCTTTCTCATTAATGTCTCATTAATGTCTTATTCTCATTAATCCTTTGGACTTCCTTCTCCTGCATGCAGTCTTTCAATTAATTTTATTCATAACTGGTCACACCAATCTTGTGGTATGTTTGGATGACATTTGGCACTAATGTGTAATGGGATTTTTGATGTTTGATGAAGTATGTTGTGCAATTTCAAATGTACATGGAGAAATGTGAGACTAGTCCTTACCTTTCTTGCAAAATAGAAAATCAAGTTAAGATTGCTAACACGGATTTCCAGCACTTTTGCTTTGGTGAATCATTACCTTAAATCCTCATACTACATTGTTAATTACCTTGATAGTGATATCAACCAAATGCCCAATATTTTATTATCAAGTTGCTTAGTCTTGCACTTGGCTGGCCAGAAATGCAGCTGGATTTCTTTTTGAAAACACTGTAGGTGCATTGATTGATGAGCTTAATGTCAGCAAGCAGTTTTTTGCGATAGTAAGGTCAAGAAGTAACTCATCAAAAGAAATATCTTGGCCTTAATGCATATCATCTAAATATTTTTATTGATTTCCATGTATCTTTCTTTCATAAATTTTTTTCATGCATACATATCTCCAGAGGATACACAATTTCTGATTTCCAACCGTCTCATGGGAGGCTTTGGATGACTCCAAACTCAATTTGCAAAGGAATTTTTATTACCTTACTGAATAGAACGCTTGTTTTTAGGAGGGGTGGGGGTCCAAGTCCGTAAAAGGGGGTTCATATCTGCTAGCAGTTCTGGACTAGGGGGTCCAAATCTGATCCACAAGCAGATCTGGACTGGAGGGTGCAAATCTGCGGGGGGTCCAAATCCACTGTGACACTGGCTCAGATCACCTTTCCATACTATTTTTTACAGCCTTGGGTCTGTAGCTTGAGTGAGGTCAGATGGGTGATATGACCAGCACACTATATGTAAATGCCAGTAGAAAAAGAATGCTTTTGGAGCTCCGCTTTTAGGCTTGGCTAAATATATATATATATCATGTGTGGTCACAACTGAATTAAAAAGTTACGCTGCACGTGCAAATACCAGGTATATCTCATTTTCTATTGTTTCCACATTCAAATTATCATTAGTACCAAACATACCGTACGTATTTCTCAGACTACACATTGTTTTAAAATTGTTCAGCAAACCGCTAGTTGGCAAACATCACATGCTCAAAAACAAAATTAAGAGCGAAAGCAATGGCCGGCGTTTTCAACAGGTTTTCTTGTCACCACAACAACAACAATAGAGGAGCTGAAAAACAGCTCTAGAAATGAAAATACTACAAAAGCACTGCTCTTTGGCTTTCTGTGTTTAAAATGTGGAATGCTGAGAAGGGCATCATAGGCGAACCCGAGAATTACGAACCGGCTGAACTTAATTCTTTGCTGGAGCAATTTTGCGCAGAGTTCAAAAACAAACACGGCGACGATTACAAGCCTGAAAGCCTGAAAGTAGTGATCTCTTCCCTTGACAGACACTTGAAGAACAAAGGCTATAGCCTTTCCATTGTACGAGCCAGAGAATTTAGTTCGTCCAAGCAAGTGTTCGGATTTTGCGGCTTAAAAACTTTGAAAACATTGAGAAACGTGTTGTTGTGCTTGAACTGTGATGCTGTATTTGCAGGGTTTGAATAAATTATTTTGCACGTGATTAACTTGCGTTGCTTCTGCATTATTATAGGGGAGCTCCGGCGGCCCGAAGGGCCGCCAAGCGGAGCATCACGGTCAAGAAAATATGGAAACTCATCTATTCGAGAAAATGTGGTTTTGGTCACCGTACGTACGCACTACGTCCGCCCTTACGTCCGCCCTTCAATTCCATGTATGCGATGTGAAATGTCGGCCATACTCCAACTGATGGGCATCCATGTTATGGCCAATTGATGGGCATCCATGTTATGGCCAATTGACACCTGTCAAAACAAGGTATCTGCTGACCAGTATAACATGACCATATCGCGGGCTCGAGTTAAGAATACATCGAGGTCAGTTGTTTTTTTAAGTTGACCGCTGACCAGGTACTTGTTTTTGATTTTGTCGCAGGCTCAAGCCAGGTGTGGGACACCTAAACCAAAACGAGGCTTAATTTTTCGCGCGCTTTCTGCGGTTCGAGATTTCACATTCAGTTGGTTTCTTCGTTTTGAGCAAAACAACTTCATCTTCTTCGAAACTCAGTTTCTGTCTTTTAATACGCGTTAAAGGCATAAAATCAAGAACTACCTGATACTCCGGAAGGTGAATTTTCAACTGATAAAATAGACGAGCAAAAGGTTTTACCCAGGAAATTCTTAAATTTTGGATCCACTTGTATGGAGCCCGGATTGTGTGGTTGTAAAACAAAATGATTTAACGCTTCAAGGGCTTGTTCTCTTTACCGCGGCATCTTGCAGCTCACTAAGAATGTTCACTTAACAACTCACCGGCATTAATGGGAGGAACGAGGAACTTGGTGGAAGAAGTTCTTTCTTTGGACAAACCGTTTGCTGTTTTTTAAGATGCGTGTTCTTACTATAATGTATCGAGGCGTATTTTCAAGTGGTAGAAAGCTCGACAACACAGGTAACTTAAATAAATTGAAACTTAGCATTTGGTTTAATCGTTGTTACTTTTGTTCAGGAATGAAAGTTGTATTTTTGTCTCGACTGGATATAAATAACAATCTACTCGTTTTGGACACGAAGAAGTAGCTAGTCGAATTGTTTGTTTGTTGTTTTGAAAGCGAACGAGTGTTTTTCCTCCGCTTGGCTGACTGTACATGTTTTTCGACGTCTGTGTTTCTACAGTGTTAAGAACTGAAAGAAACGTTTGCCCTTATGTTATTAACACGTAATCGCAATGAATCCTCGTAAAATTAAGATTAAGTATCACTTATGTTTTTCGCGAGGAGGGCGATTTCAGCACTTTTCTGGAAACTGGCACAAGTGATAATATATAGATTTAGCCAAGCCTAAAAGCGGAGCTCCACGATTATAATTTTGTTTTGTACTGGTATTGAACAACTTCTCATGGCTTTCCTCTCTTGACCGCGGTTCAAAACCTCAAAACCTCAAAACATTACAAGAAAACAATACACGACACGTATGTTTGTTCGAAAACAAATTTAAACAATCAATAAACGATCAAACATTTCCATCCAACATCGTGTTGGACGAGCATGTTTGACCGTTTAGCCACATGTTTGATCGAGATCACACATTTTCATCCAACATTTCGCGTTACGTTACGATCAAATGGTTTTTCATTTAGCCACCCCAACCAACAAACCGTGCACAGCGGGTATAAAGCAAGCAAATGAACCAAACAACGTCGAAATTTCAGCGATAATACGCAAAAAACCGTTCTGTGGACTTACTCTGTCTGGTGTTTAGTCAAACATTTGTTTGTGCATTTAGCCACCCAACGTTATGTTTGACAAACACGATGTTGGATGAAAATGTTTGATCGTTTAGCCGGGAATTTAATCCTTTTTTTACGAGGACTCATTGCGATTACGTGTTAATAAGATACCGTTGTTTACTTGTGGGAAAACTTTGGATTTGTCATTCATTTGTCATTCTCGCAGAAAGGCGAGAAAACCAAACAACAATCAAGAATAAATTCCATGTTTCTCAAAAACAGAATTCATAAAATAAGCAAGCATACTGAAAATTTTCTCGTGGTTTCTTGCGCAGAAACGCCGGAAGTGAGCTTTGTGGATGAAAAAAAGGGGATTAGTTTCTAAAGAAACTGTGGTGCTGCGTCGGTGGGGGAGTGAAACACGAAAATTTGGTTTATCAACGGAGTTGATAATGTAAATTGACCACCGTACAGGGATTCGATTAGCTGATGTTTCGAGCGTTAGCCCTTCATCGGAGCGAATCGAGGAATTGTGGGTTGTGTATGGTTTATATACAGAAAATGGAGCTACGCTATTGGTGGTAACATGGTAACGTGAAAAACAGGAATAAATAAATTGAATGAAAAGCGCTCGTTGATACCGTGGGGATTAAGAGTGCCAATTTGAAAGATCAGTTTTTGCTCGAGATTTTTATGGCTTTCCGTGGTACCTTGATGTAGGGAAAGGCCGGAGATCGACATGTGTTGTTTGGAATGGTAAGGGAGATTAAAGTGCCGAGCGACAGGTTTGGATGCGTCTTTGTCATCTTTCTCAACATCACGAAGATGTTCTCGGAATCGGTCACCTAGTCGTCTTCCTGTTTCGCCGATGTATAACTTTTTGCATAATGTGCAGGTTATGCAATAGATAACATTTGCGGAGGTACACGTGAAACGATCAGTGATCTTAACAGATCGCTTAGGGCCCGATATTTTGTCAGTGTTTTGAATGAAAGGACAAGTTTTGCATCTTGAAATTTTCCGCAATTTCAATTTCACTGGCGAAGACAAACTAATTTTCACTATGGATATTTCATCTCTATACATTGTCATTCCAAACGGCGAAGGTCTTCAAGCACTAAAGTATTTTTTCGATCAACGCACCGTCAATGAACCAAGCTCGGAAACGCTACTCCGCCTAGCCGAACTAGTTTTAACACTTAACTGTTTCTCTTTCGCTGACAACTATTACAAGCAAATTAATGGTGTAGCGATGAGCACAAGAATGGGACCTAGCTACGGCAATCTTTTTGTAGGTTACGTCGAGTACCAATTCTTCAATCAGTACAACGGTCCTAAACCTGAACTCTACGGTCGCTACATTGACGACTGTATCGGCGCAATTTCGTCTAGCAAGGAGGAAATCAATCAATTTATAGCCGCCGTTAATTCCTTTCATCCGGCTCTAAAATATACCTGGGAAATTTGGGAAACTTTCCTGGCCTTTCTTGATATCAAAGTTTTTATCAGCGGCAACGGTTTATGTACCAGTGTGCACTTCAAACCCACCGATTCTCACAGTTATTTGTTGTATTCATCTTCACATCCATCTCATGTCAAAAACGCCATTCCCTATTCTCAATTTCTTAGACTTCGACGTCTATGTAGTGATGACTCTGATTTTTCCAACAAATCAGAGGAAATGTGCCATGTTTTCGAGAAACGTGGCTATCCTGATTCTGTGGTTCAATCGGGCCATCACCGCGCTCAGCAGATTGATCAACAGTCAGCACTACAGACGTCACAAAAGGAAAAGAATGACAGAATTCCATTCACCCTCACATTTCACCCGCATAATAACCCAGTTAAAGCCATCATTCTTAATAACTTTAAGATACTGCAAAATGATCCAGAAACTGCTAGAATCTTTTCGGAACCACCGCTGATTTCATTCAAACGCGACAAAAACGTAGGTAACTTTCTAGTTAAAAGCGCATTTAAAACAACTGAACAACCTGGCACTTTTAAATGCGCGCGCCCGCGATGCAAAACTTGTCCTTTCATTCAAAATACTGACAAAATATCGGGCCCTAAGCGATCTGTTAAGATCACTGATCGTTTCACGTGTACCTCCGCAAATGTTATCTATTGCATAACCTGCACATTATGCAAAAAGTTATACATCGGCGAAACAGGAAGACGACTAGGTGACCGATTCCGAGAACATCTTCGTGATGTTGAGAAAGATGACAAAGACGCATCCAAACCTGTCGCTCGGCACTTTAATCTCCCTTACCATTCCAAACAACACATGTCGATCTCCGGCCTTTCCCTACATCAAGGTACCACGGAAAGCCGTAAAAATCTCGAGCAAAAACTGATCTTTCAAATTGGCACTCTTAATCCCCACGGTATCAACGAGCGCTTTTCATTCAATTTATTTATTCCTGTTTTTCACGTTACCATGTTATTACCAATAGCGTAGCTCCATTTTCTGTATATAAACCATGCACAACCCACAATTCCTTCATTCGCTCCGATGAAGGGCTAACGCTCGAAACGTCAGCTAATCGAATCCCTGTACGGTGGTCAATTTACATTATCAACTCCGTTGATAAACCAAATTTTCGTGTTTGTGGATGAAACTCGACGACGACGAAAACGAAGAATGATAGTCGACATTTTAAACCTCGGACTTCTTCCGGCGGAAGTCCGAGTAACAAGCGCGAGTGGAAAAACTGAGCTTGCTTAAAGACCAGAGGACGATTGAATGGACGTCTTTATCATGAAATTATCCTGCGTAGTCGCGCGATTGGCCAGTATGGTCGTCTTTATTGATAATAGGCACAGTTTACTCACTCATGACAAGACAAGATTAACTATATAGTGAAAGCTGGGAATCAAAATACATGCACAATTAAAGGGAAATATATCTACTTTACGCCTCCAAGAAGAAAAGAGATCCTCAACTGCAATTAAATCATAAACTAGTTTATTGTGAATTGCAAAATTAACACTCCTTTGAACGTTCTTAAAATTTTAGACTCTTTATTGTAAAGAGACCAATACCTCCCTTATGAGAGTACAGCACAATTAGGATATACTGTTACTGTTACTGTTACTGTTACTGTTACTGTTACTGTTACTGTTACTGTTACTGTTACTGTTACTGTTACTGTTACTGTTACTGTTACTTACTCACTCACTCTATGTCTGCTTTATATATTATGAGAAAGCCTTTGACAGCGTATGGAAATCAGGAACGCTGAGCAAACTATACCACTACGGAATAAAGGAAAAATGTTATAGGGTTATAAAATCTATGTACTCATCGATTCAAAACTGTGTCAAAATTGATCAAGAGGAATTAACCGATTTGTTTCCATCTAACGAAGGAATAAGGGCGACGTTGCAGGGCGACGGTCTAAGCTCAGTACTATTCTCCCTATTTATGAACGATCTACCCCAATACAATTGCCCGGGTGTGAGTTTAGGGAATACCTCTCTGAATTGCTTAATGTACGCGGATGATCTGCTGCCTATAAGTCCCTCTCCTGAAGGATTGCAAAAAACGATCGATGTCGTTCACAAACGCGCTAAAGATTAGAAAGTCCATGTAAATACATCAAAATCAAATGTCATCATTATTAGTGGCAACGGACAAAATAGGATTCAAATAAACTTTAAATGCGGAAATGAAACCCTAAACATAGTTAACAGACAAAGCTATCTAGGTTTTAAAATGACATCATCGGGTCGTTATACTTATGCCAGAGAAATTGTTAGCGAAAAAGCTACAAAGGTACGTGACACTTTAAGACGTTCTCTCTTAAACAGCGACTTAACGACAATTCCTATCATGAATAAACTTTTCGATGCTGTGGTAAAGCCAATTTTACTATGCGGTTGTCAAATATGGGGTCCTGAGCTTTCGTCGTACAAGACTCATTTTGACAAGAGCACAATTGAGCAGGTCCACATCAAATTCTGTAAACAGATTTTGAACACACCGTGGTATACAGAAAGCGATGCATGCAGAGCAAAACTTGGACTTGTGTTGATATCAAAGCAGCTTTATTTAATTATTCGCAGCGACTGAATTATAAAACAAATAACCCTTTGTTACGTGAAGCATTTCAACATGCAACCAAACAAAGGTCATCTTTTAGTGTATTCAGTAGTGATGTTATAGTGCCCAATAATAATTACATAGGAAACCGTAACCTTGCAAAACCTCAAGACTGCTCGCTCTAATATGAAAAAGAAATTGAGGAACGAATATATACAAGAGTGGTTAGCATCCAAGAGTAGTTCATCGCTAGATTCTAGGCAAAAATTCACACATAAGGAAATTAAAAAAGATTACCGGATAGAAGATTATCTGAAGAAAATTGGAAATCCAAGTCACAGAGTAAGCCTGACAAAGCTCAGGTTAGGAGCCCACTCACTAAGAATACAAACTGGAAAGTACGAAAACTGAGGAACACCAATTCCTGTGGAACATAGAACATGTTTGGTTTGTAAGACGAATGCCATAGAAGATGAGCAGCATTTCTTGATGTGTTGCCAAGGGTACCACGATATCCGACGAGGTTTCCATTCCATCGTTAAGAGAGTGGACAATTGCTTAGAGGCCTTAAATGATCACGACAAGATTAAATATATACTGAAAGCTGGAAATCAAAATACTTGCAAAATATACAGGGAAATATATTCACTTAATGCTTCAAAAAAGAAAACTGAGAGACTGTAACTGTCATTAAATGATAAATTAGTTTATTATTGTGAATTTAAAATTAACAGTCCTTTTTGTTGAGAAAATCCCCTTATGAGGGCCGTACGCCTTAGCGTGAGCAAGGCCGCAAAAAGCCGTACGACCCTGTTAGGAACACGTACGGCCGGAGCGATAGGAATTTAGAGGATTGCGTCGCGTCTAACCATGTAAATTGATTTTACAACCAGAAAACAAATACAAACAACATATTAGATCAATTTTCTGTGCAAATTTGTCGATTTTTTTTTTGTAACAAACTTCATCTTCTACGTGCTCATGAAGAGTCTAAAGACGCCATATGATAAAACATTTATTGACTGAGTAAGGTCGGGCCGGACGTGAAAATATTTCGCTCTCGGTCATGACGCATGGACCTCGCTACGCTTGGTCCGTACGGCATGACCTCGAACCAAATATTTTTCCGTCCGGCCCTCCCACTCTGTCCATAAGTACATATTCGCTTACGTGAGGTTAACAACAGTTTCTAAGAGTGGTCACAGTTGCTTACGAGAGGTCCCAATTACAGTGATTTGACGGGAAATATTTGGATATTTTGGAAAAGTGGTCGCTTACACGGGAGGTGGTCGCTTACTAGAACAAAGGGAGGTTCGTCTGTAGAGCGTGTTTTGTGGGACTAGTTTGTTTAAAAAATATTGAAGATCGATGGCAGTTTTGCTCGTATGGGGCTTATTCTTTTTTCGAAATGAGTAGGAAAAGTATTCGCTCTTTATGCCGTCAACAGAACACAAAAATACAAAGAATACGGTTTCACGAAAATATGTGGGCCCCCTGCGACTGAAATTCTCTCATAGAATATTGCATAGTTTCTTAATCCTGACCACAACGGTGTCAAACACATTTAATGATTCCTACGCAAAGGCAATCAGTCGTCAAATTAGACTTAATTGTCTTTGATTGAAGAACTTAGATTAACAACGTTCACGGACTTTTATTTAATGATTATATCATGAACTCGAGATTTCTATCGATTTCTATTCAACAATTGAGCTCGAGATTGCTATCACGCATAGAATTCGAGAGCGAATAATCTAATTGTTTTTGTATAAATCTTCTAGTCGTTCAAAACTAAACAAGTAAATTATCTAAATTTTCCTCGCGGGCACTTAGAAAACGCAAAGAAGCGGCCGCAATTTTGTTGACAACTGCTATTCACTATCTATCACAGAATAGATAGCGAGTAGTGTAGCCAATCAGACAACGGCATTCGTGATAGAACGCTAGCAAATTTATACTAACATGTGATAGCTGATGAGGGCGCATCTGCGCAGACCTAATCATCAGCTATCATGCATAGAAATCGAGAGCGGATAATCCAGTTGCTTTCGTATAAATCTACTAGTTGTTCAAACTAAAGAAGTAAATTATTTAAATCCTCCCGCAGATACTTCGAAAACGCGAAGAAGCTGCTGCCATTTTGCTGACCCTATCTACAATAGAATAGATAGCGAGTAGCGTAGCCAATAAAGGAACGGCATTCGAACCAGAATGCTAACAGATTGAAACTACTTTTGAGGACGGTACCTCCTAATACGAAGATATTTTTCGCGGATTATCACTATGCTAAAATGTAGATGTTGGTAAGGGCTAACGAAAATTGAAAAGAAAATTGGGGGTAACCATGCATTTTTCAGAGATAATTAAGTCCAAAGCTGCAAGAAATAGAGACTTGGTATTTTTTTCGAAAAAAAGAAAAGAAGAACTTTTTCTCTGAACATTTCCTTAGAATTCCCGTTTACATATACCAAGGCAACAACAAACCACAAGCTTTGAAACACATAACAACTGGTGATATAAAAACTACTTTTTATGTGGTATTTATTACAAAATCATTGCATTGGAGGCATTTTTGGCTCTGACTGTTCCCTTTAAGTTGAGCAAAAACACAGGCCAAATATATTTTGCGAACTGTGAAAAAATCACCATGTGTTGAGTAGGCTTACCACTTTCGTTTTGTGAGGTAAAAAGTGGGGGTCACCGTGCGTTTTTTAGAGCTAAATTGGTTATTTTCTGCTTTTAAGGCGCTGTTTTGGGGGCTTGAGACAATTTCTGCTCTACCCCCTCCCTAGTAAGTTAAATATTTGCATGTATTTTCCTTGGGCATGCTGGGATACCCGGTATGGCGACATATGCTGGAGCAAAGTGTGTTTTTGATACTTCGGGAGTTAGAGGACATTTTTTCAATGAAGATGGCTTTGAATGCTCAGAACAAATTCGAAGACGTTTTGAGATGTGCATTTTGCGTAAATTTCAAAGTTTTTTCCAGTATAACTTGCCCTTTTAGGCTCTGACGAAATGGAAGACAAACACGTACGTAAGATCATGTTTTGTAGTTTTGTCAAAAATTACTTTCGCAGTTGTTTCTGTCTGGAAGGAGTTTTGAAATGCATAAAAACTACGCAGTTTGAGAGCCAGTATTCGTGATTCCTCGCTTCTGATTTTCGCTGTCCGTTATTCAGTTAAGGCAAATTAAGTTCAAGCGATTCATCGGTAACGAAGGCAAGACATCGTGTTATGTTATATCTAACGTTCGATGAAAACATCTTCCTCTTTGTTATTGTTGAAACAGCAATAAAATAAAAGAATAAAACCGAAACAGATTTGTTGTGTATTAAACTGTTACTTGTAGCACATAACATTTTTAAGCGATTCCTTTGAATCACTTTATACAGCGATATGTTATGATTAAGCTTAAGACTTAAAAAAAATTATTTGCCACTTCCCTTCACTTTCTTTTCCGTGATTCAGCGTAAAATTCATAAAACACACCACAATAACGTTTTAGTTTACGGGTTGTTGGTGTATACAGCCTGTTGCCAATCCTGTAAAACCGCTAAATCAAGAGCTTAAAAATTCTTGAAAAGCTCTGAAAAAACTCTGAAAAACTCTGAAAACTCTTGTCTCGCGCGAGTAATCGCGCGAGACAAGATGGTTGCGTGTTGTGCAGAACGAATGCGCACTAGCAATAGGAGGCACCGTCCTTAAATAGAGCGTGCAGTGGACTTAAAAGTTAAGGCACATTCATAGCCTATGACTCACTCAATGAAACAACACTGATTTCATCCAACAAGCTCCACAAATACCTCTACAACTTATAGAGTGTTTCACATGAAGTCATGGCGGCCATGTTTGTTTCCCAGAACAAAGAAACGGTGGCCATGTTGGTGTCCCAAACTAATTAAACCTCTGGGAACTGCTAATGCTAATGTTTTCTTTTGTTTCAGTAAACCAATATTACCGGTAGTCACGTGACTGAAAACATACTCTAGAAGAGTTTTAGGGCCTTACGACGCTACCCCAACCGGTTTCAACAGAAAAGAAGCTGTAAAAGCCAAAACGCACCACAAATGCTATCGTTAACAAAATAACGGACACCCAGTGAAGTTTAATGGTAAGTTAGTCTTGGCTAAGACTAAGGGAAGTGGCAAACCTACCAACAGCGCGAGTGTTCATAATATATCTTTTAAAACAGTAAAAGCGCCCAAAAGAAAAGGCCAGCATTAACCTTGATCGCAAAAAGCAACTAAAAGTCATCGCGAACAAACTTAATGGTAATGGTAATGGTAATGGTAATGGATTTATATACCGCACATATCACATAGTTTCATGGCGGTTTACAATTCTCCTTTAGGGTGAGATCGGATGTCAGCCAGCCTTAGTCTATACCTAACTCAACACCCTATAATAAGTTTGACAACATCGTAAGTGTAATGGCCTATAATGAAGGTGACTCTTAGACAGATATCAAACAAATACACTGAGTACTATAAGAATTTATGTCCAATCGTCGCGGGGTGTCGGCAGTGATTCTTGTGATCTCTTTCCATCGGTTATGCTTCTGTGAGGAGCAGAACTAGGTCCTCCCGGAAGAGCGCTAAACACATAAAAGAAACTGTTACTGATATAAATAACGAGTATCTTATTAGGATGAGAGGTTAGGCCCAGCTTCCATATGATCGAAAATAAATAAGGCCCGAAGGGCCAAAAATTTAAGGGGGGGAGGGGGGGAGGGTACCGAGCAGAATTTAGGTGTCCGAACAGAATTTCGAGTAGAATAAGCGATATTTGATAGCATAGCCTGCAGGCAGAATTGGCTATTTAACGAGCACAATTCATCCAAGCCTATTCCCGAATTAGCGGTACTGTTCTCTGAGCATTGAACCCTTCATTCTGAAAACTTTGTAGGTCTCAAAAGAACACGATTGCCGTCTTTTCCGAGTATTTTTTGGTTTTTGCGAGATAGACCGTAAGGAATGGGCTCGTAACGAATGCAGCACTGCGGCATAACATCTTCCTTATCTGTGTGGAGTAAGGCAGTTAAATTTTCTTGCCTATTTTTAGACATTGAATGTAAGTTGGGTCAGCAGTCACTTTAGCATTATTAAGATCAGTTTATCATTTACTTGAATAAGGACTTTTTGAATAGTATGATGGTATGTAAATGGCCAATTATAGTAAGTAAATAGCCTGCAATTTTATTAGCTAATTATATCGGGATTATAAGGGGCACAGTATTAGCTATACTCCTCTCTGAGTATTGTTAAACAGATTTAATTGCAGTATTTTAATATTTTGCGCTTATTCTATTTCCTTGTTTGTATATTATATTTAATGTATAGGAGAAATTAAAACAAAGTAAAAAAAAACTGACCTTTTTTAAATTGCCACAAAATGAACTCTGAGTTTGCCTGTCTCAATAAAGATAGCTTCTTGCATTTAGGTAAGGAGAGTTTAACGCAATACAATAGTTGGGAACAATGCAGAGGAGGCTCTCGTAATCTATGTTTGGTTAAGCATAGTGTTACTACCTACCACTGACTGGGCGACTGATCGTTCAGCGTAGCGTTAGTTCTGTCCCCTACGACACAAACCTGGCCTTGCATATGGGTGACGTGCTGGTGCAAGTGATACTCTAAAACAAGACAGGGAAAAGTGACAAAGAACAGGCCATATAAAACTTACCTCTACTCTATGAAGCGACTATGACATTTTTTTGACCATAACATACGGTTGCAAACCTAACTTAAAAAATGCAATTTATTAACAAACATACTGATCAAAGACGTTCTTCTGCCAAGGAAACAAAGAAGATTTTTCCAGAAATGGTCATTATTTCCTTTCTAAAATTAAGCGTGACCCTAAGAGGCCACTCCCTTGCAGCTAACACCTCTTCCCTTTACGCCATTGAGTAATAATTCGATGGTAAAAATTTTATAGTCAGTCATGCCATTTTCTGGCAAATTAGGGGCACGTTCAGTCCCAAAATCCACAACAAGAACAACTGACAAAAGTAATGCAGCGAACCAAAGGAAAATGAACGAAAAATGGATTAACAATGTAGTAATCCAATTGGTAATGTAGCCGAAGTTTATACTGGTGAAGGGCGTGAGTAGGACAAAAGTGACAACACGCGATAACTTCAATTTTTAATAGTATGCTTACTTTGCTTGTTCTTGAAAGCTTTCAGACAAAAGTTAAGACAAAGGTGAATCAGTAATGTTTCGGAAAATAGATTCACTGGAAAACGCCTGCTGTAACTTGACTTAAATGAAAGAAAGAAGATGGAAGTACGACTAATCATTACCAGTTTTTCCATACTGCATCAGCTTGTGTATCTGATACCGATCCAATGTACCTGTGGAGTTTGCAGTAGGACTCACCAGCGAAAGAGGTCCGTCGTCTGGTGTTGCTTGGTCCTCTAAACCTGACAAAACAAAGCGAAAAAGGAAAAGGCAGCGAATTTGATTAAAAGCAAGGCACCAAAACTCATAAAAACAAAATGGCCATGAGCCTCTGAACTAGGAAATTGAATTAGAAATCACTAGCGTATCACACCGCAATTACTTATGCAAATTAGTCGATCTCAACATTACTTCCAGATTTTTACACAAGATGAAGACTTTCTCGGGTCAAATTTCAGTGTAATTAACCCTCTTCATAACAAATAATCCCTTTATATCTGTTCCCTTTATCTCGGAAAAAAATATCAAAATCAGGTTCTTCCTCTTTTGTATATCTTTTGTTGGTCTTTTTGGTGTCTTGATGAAATTTCACGTGGCTGTTTTCATGATTATAATTTTTGCAGTGCAGTTGCCCTCAGGTATATAAGTGCGGTCGAGATGGCACAACATTCGGCCGAAATACAAAGATTATACTTTTTCAGCTTTAATGAACCTTCAGACAATTCTTAAAAAGCAAAACAGGAATTATAAACATTATTTACCGTCCTGTAACTTCTTCCTTGGTCTTAAAAAATCCATTTAAGTCTGCAGTTCGGCTTTTAATTATGAGTGAAAATTAGGATGTGTTTTGGAAATCGAGGGAATCCAACCGCGAGACGGTCTTTTGTCGCCTTTAATCGTGTCCTGTTTTTTGACCGCCGTTTATATTCTTTAGGATTACATCTTTCAAAGACAAACATCAGCGAACCAGTACCTTGATTCGATTCATTTTAGTTACTGATCACCAGCACATGCGGAGTACTGCTAAAGTTTTATATGCATTGGTCAGCAGATTCACAAAATGTTAAACAGGAATCTACCAAAATGTTCCCCACTAGGTTTTTCGAGTTAAAAAGAATAATAGCTTTTGGTTATACAATTATGAAGAGAAAGGTACATCATTTTCTGCAGAATTCATTAATCAGGAAATCCTGGTGTGAATTGATCTATGTATACTAAATGTAGCAAAACCGAAAAACGTAACGCGTCGGTTACCAATTTTGTGAAATTGTGCCCGTAACTGATCCAATGTACCCAAGTCTGCAGCTTTTCTCACCAGCGAGGGAGCTACGTCCCCAGGTATCAGTTGATCTCCAAAATCTGATGAAACAAAGAAGCGGCAGGGAATTCAGTCAAGCTTTAGGCTCCGCTGCGGCAAAATATAATAGAGTGAGAATTTGTCGCGATTGAAATTTCGTCGCTAAAAACACAGTTTATCCAGGTACAGAAAACGCAAAATCTATACTCTGCTCATGCCGTGCAACATTCTGATTACACGGGATTGTCTTCGCCGTTGAATAATGCCTCAGTAATGATTATAATCCAAGGTCGTTCTACACACTGTAATATTGACACCTATTACCCCCAAGCTGAATTCGAGATCCAAAGAGTATGCAAGGCTGTGCTCTAAGAAAAAATTTTCGGCGCCCAAAACACTAAACCTTTAACATTCAGGGTGTCCAGCATAGTAATTTTGGGAAAAACTATGATTTCCTTGTCGCCCAAAGGCAAAAGTAAGCCGCCAGGGGCCACCGGGCTCTGCTAGAGCACAGCCTTGGTATGGCTATAGAAATCTATCCTTGATTTAATAACCACCGCTTACAAAATGCATTCAAACAGAAACAAAACAAATAATGAATCAGATTCATCCGAACTAGAGCTATATAATAAATAATCTTACCCAAAAATTCTGCTTCAGGTATGGGAGTCCCATCACCGGATGAATCAGCAAAACAGACAAAATCCTTGCTGTCAAGACCAATTGCCCCAGACCTCCATTTGTGAAACAGGCGAAGCCTAACAACCTTGTTTGCCCCTGAAGTAACAGATCGCATCGTCAGGTGACACTGAGTGACTTCGGACGGCCTAAAATCTATGACATCTTCTCTCATCGTGTGTTTGAGGACGTTTAGTACTTCTCGTACTTTCTCTTTTTGCGTGGAACAAAGCACCACTCGAAGATTGCCCGAATCTTTGTCTTTCGCCTTTTCTGCTGCAACGTCAGTGAAAGGAATAATGCGCTCATCAAAGGCTTCTTCGGCAGATGCTTTAAGAATCATGACTGATTGGAATGCTCCCTTCTTGCAAATTCGTCCATTTAAGTGCACAAGTGCACTTGCATGAAGTTGGAGCACATCCTCTGATTCCTTCCTAATCTCAAACCACTGAAAGAATATCTCGTGGTGTCTGTCGTACTGTACGCTCTCGTTGTTATTCTTCTCCCCGACGCAGGACACGGGCGAACGTGTTGAGTCGGTGAGCTCAAATCGCACCAGTTTTGATGGACAAAACTTGGCAAATTGAATCAGACTCAATGACACGTCAGAAAAATCACGCATGAACACCTCATCGGCGACGTCCACGGACATGATGTACTTTAGGTGGCGCGAGAACAGCTCTAATCTCTTGTGCAGCCTAATGTCTTGGGGGCTATACTGAAAAAAGGGTTTTAGATAGTTCAACATGGAAAAAATTGCCAGGGTTTCACCCCACGCTTCGAGCTCTGCAGGAGACTGCTTGTCACAGTTTTCGTGGCACAACTGCTCCAGAATTTCGCAAACAATGCAGACAAGTTGCCTTATCATTATGTTTTGTTCAGCATGTCGCACTTTTGATAGAAACTGTTCAAGTCTTTCCTCGCAGATCCCTCTTAAGCCATTTTGCACTTCTGCAATACTCTGTTGCACAAAGATTTCCTTGACTTTTTGAATGAGATAAGATACAATAGATAGGTAAACTTTACTGGTGGATTCTTCAGAAGATGAACATAACTGTCGGTATTTCCGTGCCATCTCTTTGGATATTTCTGTGTGGTTCTCGAGATAATCTACATGACTTGTGGACAAAGCTGCTCTTTGGATCCCTTCCGCAGAATCTTCCAACTCCATGCAGCAGTCCCTCAGAACTGCCTTGCAGAGAGCTTGAATTTGACCGCAGAAATACTCCATCGAGTCCGCATTTTGGAATTGCAAACCCGAGATCTTTGTTGCTAACTCCCTGAAGTGCCTGATGTGCATCTGTCCTCTTTGCGTTACTTTGTAACCTGGTGACAATGAAATACATAGCAGTGAAAATGTAAAACTTGTGGGATGTGGCTGGAGTGATAAGGATACCTCACAATTTTAATGTGATCTGGTAAGTTGAAGCCACTCTGTAACGTTGTGAGAGGCCGGGTCAACAGAACTAAGAGTGCTCTCAGGCATATTATGAGTCACAATAGCCAAACCTCAAAGAGGGTATTTTAGTTTTTGCTATTTATTTATTTATTTAACTTTTTTTATACACGGGTAAACATCAGCACTTCAAGAAAATTCTAAATTACATTAATTACATTGTTGAATATACTAATTACAAAATCTTAAAACGACAGAAAAAAAAATTTCAATAAGAAAATGCCTGCTTTCCATGAATGCCTTGTGTTTATTATAATAATTAAATTATTCATAGCCAGAAAAGAAACCTCTGCAGCCGGATTTAAAACTCGCGAGAGTTTGTGCTTGCCGCAGGTAAAGTAGGTAAACTGTTCCACAGCACCGCACCATCATAGCTAAAGCTGTTTTTTAGAAAGTTAGTGCGGGGCAGTGGAACAGCTAGTTTCCCTTCGCAATCCCTTGGGGAATAGGTAAATTTTACACTCCAATCGGTAAACATAGATTTCAGATAGCCAGGGGCGAGACCATTAAGTGATTATAAACCATAGTGGCTGCTTTTAATTTTCGTTGAAGATCAAGTTTCTTCCAGCCAAGTCTTAAAAAGAGTTCATTAGCATTGCCATCGTAGGAAGAAGAGGTCAAAATACACGCAGCACGATACTGTAGTTTTTGTAGTTTAGTGGCAAGATATTAATTGCAACAAGTGGTTTGCACGTTACGTCATCGCTGCCATGCTGGTGGACATAAACAATATATCTCTCATTAGCTCCTTTTGTTCGTCCACCGGCATTTGTTCGTTTCACCATTGTTATCTGTGTCTCTAGAGATTAGCTGCAAACCACCTATTCCCCCATACGACACTACAATAATCGAAATGAGGTTGAACTAAAGCATTATAGATACATAGCAGGGAACAAAAGACCTGCTTCGCATCAGGATTCCAACGCCAGAAGCAATTTTTTTAGACATTTTTTCCATATGTACGTTCCAAGTTAAATTTTCAGCGATATATACACCAAGCTATCTTTGCTTTCAATTCTTGACGGCACATTTTCAGGTGCCTAAATCGAGTATTGTGGAAAGACCGATCTGCGCACTTTTGGGATACACTTAAATTTGTTTTGGTGAAGAACAAGGCCAGTTGGTGTTGTAACTATGACCGACACCTTCTTATATTGAGTCCGTCAATAAAACAACTAGTGACAACTAGCCGGGATAACTGTTAAATTGAGTCTAATTATAGCGTGTCCTGTGATCAAAAGCATCTTATACCAAATGAATGCTTTTTCCAAGGTTAGCTTATAAAGGCATTAGATGTTTAGAGTTCATTATTCAAGCTCCATATAAAAATAAATCGAGATCAACTTAGATACAACTAACCCTCTTGTCTTAAGCCCTCAAGGTGCTTCCTGAGTGTATCAAGATCTTTTACTACTTCGTTCTCCTTTAACCAGTGTTGCAAGATTATTTCGAGTTGCTCGTCCTCTTCCTTCCAGGACTTCAGCACTTGATTCGTTAGCTCTTCAGGTGTCGTAAGCAAGCGAGCAATGGGCATCAGGTTAAAAATAGCTTCCTTTACACCCAGCAAGTTCCTTACATGACCAATCAGGTCTGTAAAACACGAAATACAGAGGTTGTGAGTCAACAGCATTGTAAGATTATTCGATCAATGGGCTCACTCGTTCATTTCCAATTCCTTCCATCGCATGAGTAAAAACACTATGCGCTTACCAAACATGATTTTATCGGTGACTCACCCATTTCGCAGAACTTTCTCGCACTGCGATGTCCATACCCTCCTTCCACAAAGATAGTCCCGCACAGCATTCTGGCGTCTTCAGTCCATTCCAGAGGACGTCTGAAGACCTCTCCAGTGTTCCACCAAACGCTGGAATGTACCGTACAATCAAAAACTCCTTGTTTGCTGTCAGCCATCTTGTAGTCTTTGCCAAGGTGAAAAGAAACCTTAAGGCTTTCACTGTTGTAAACGCGTGTTTCTCCTTCTCCATGTAGAGAACGTACATGCAGCTCTGTAAACCCTTTCGCTTTGAGTTGTACCAACGCAGAGGTCTCATCATGATTTTGGTAGAACTGCTCGTTGTAAACGTCTTGGCTCACGAACAACAGTGCAAGCTCTTCTTGCAGTGAGTTCTTGTTTACCAGGACTGACATGTTGTAATGAAATGGCAGCACGTTTAACCTGTATACAATGTCTTTGGTGAACATCAAGGTCTTTTTCGGCCATTTGATTAGGGCTGCTATGAGGGAAAAATGCCCAACTTCAATGATCACGTCTGCATTCGTCTCATCAATCTCTGAGTTGCGAGTGATGTCCTGCCAGGTGATCTTTCCGTCCCGCGCTACCGTGCCATGCAAAATGAGGACGTCGTCGGGGTGGAAATTCTTGACTTTGAGCTTGGATCTCAGTGTGACAGGCTTCTTGAAGAGTTGACCATGAGGATGAAGGTTAATGATGGGAGACCCAAACATGACGTCGTTTTCAAGATCTCTTTGAACTATTAGACCATAGTACCTTGATGGGCTTTCTAACGTTATCTCTACAGTCACTGGATTGTCCACAGCTCCTTGAGGACACACCAATGTTACATCCTCGCCAAGCACTACACCTCCCTCACTGGTAACGATGTTCGAAAAAGTGGCCTTGTCCTTCCCTGGTGACTTATCCTTGGTGCTCGCTGTAAAGTTATATTTAGAAAATAAAAGGGAAAACACATAATTAAAAGTCTATTAGTAAGGTGCGATTACGTTAAACAGGGAATTGCCACCGGTAACTTCACTTTCACTCAGAAAGAACGTGTGTGATAGAGGTGTCAGAATCGATTTCTCTCTTTACGTTGTCCAATGTTGGATCATGTATCAGCAATGAAACGGGGGCACCCAACGAGCCAAATCAACCAAAAGCTGTAGAGAGGAATTTTTAAACACCTTATGGTATTTGAAGTATATTTAAAGCGATGTTTTCGTTAGCTAGAAGAACTTTATCTATTCGGATTCCTTTGCTGAAAATTTAATTGCCCGAAAATGTCAGGGGGTGAAATATTCCTTTGAAAAAATGCTGGGCTAGCTGAAATGAACTTTTCACGAACTTCCTAGGGAACTATTTTCATTCCGGAAATGCTAGCTGACGCTTTTGACTGCCAAAAACTGCAATCACGACCTTTCCGAAAACCCCAGGGATTATGATGTCTCCATCGCGAATCTTTTAAGCCACGTTTCAGTTGCGAAAATCCGAGTACACTCTTTAATCGACGCCGAAAGCCTATGGCGAAATATCCTCCGCCGAACATATATCTACCGAAACTTGTCGATGGGTGCCCCTGGTGAACAAGGGAGCTCCCGTCTTACAAGCAACGTTGGTTGTAGAGGATCTATGAATACCCCTTTATTCATTTCAGCAATATTTGTCACCTCACTGTGTGTGACAAAAAATAGTCACCGGCCTCAAGATTTTCTAGTCATTAAATGATAGGAAACTGAAGACTGTTTAACTTATTAGAACCAATTAGGACCAGGAATGTAACTTGATTTACATTTACAATTCAAGATGTATTTCTCACCCTCTGCTGTCAATGGCGAACTTTGTGAATATCGAGATTCTCCCAGCATTACCTGAAAAAGGCAGAATCATTTTACCTTCCTACCCATGATTAGATATTGATACATTTGGTGGTACGGAAAAGTCTCATCTGAACCTTAATGATGCTTTGTTTCCATTTTCTTTCGAAATGATAACGTACCTCTTCAAGAGGAAGTGAACTAAAAGTAAAAGTGTCTATAACATCCTCAGCTCCAGGGCTCCTACGGATTGAAACAGAAAAATTACTTTCCCATGCTGATATGATTTGCTTTCCTCACAATATGCATCGCAATGACATTTAATGCATTGCCATGCAAGGGAGAGTGCTGGCCCCTACTATAAACTTTCAGGAATTCTCAAGCTAGACTATACATAGAAATTTAGAATGAGTTGCCTTACACATAAGATTAAAAATGAAACTGGTAGCATTCCAGATGTGTTGTCTGATATCCTGATTCCAGTAAATAATGTACACAACTACAATACAAGTTTTGCTAGTAAGCTGATTTTTTTTAGGCCTAGAGTATTGACTTATATGGGTAAGTGAACGTATAGATTCTCTAGTTCAAAGATTTTGGAATATATACCTCTCAGAATAAAGTGTCTGCCCTACCATACTTTTAAGAAAGAGTATAAATACTATCTTCTTCGTAGTCAAACTTGATTTTGTCCCTGCTGCTGTTAATTAATTTCATTTTGCTGTTTTCCTTTTTGGCAACATAAATACGTGTGTAGTCTAACTAAGTTGATATTTAATTTCTTGTGCTGCCATTTGCTTGACCATGGCGGTGTCCAACCAGAAAGCTTTCGCTCCTTTGGCCACCGCTCACATATAAATTTATTCCTTAGCGGCTAAACACTCATCAATGCTTTATGACTGTCATTTTTTTACCTTATAAACTGTATTTAAATACCCTTTATAGTATAAATAGATAAAGAATTGAATTGAGAATTGAGCAACTAATTGCTCTTCATGCGTCTCTCGCGAGTGGATCAATTTTGAGTCCATAAACGTGTTCAAGCCATGTTTTCCTACTAACTCAGATATCCAAAGTTATAAAAGTTAAGGTATTTACTGCATAGCAAAGCAGTTGATCTCGTGAAGTGTGTTTGTGCGTTTATAATTTTAACTTTCAGAACATTCTGTTTATTGGTTGCATTTCTAAAAATAACTGAATGAAATGCCAAATTTTCTATTTAATGTACTTAAAAAAAATACGTCTTTCTACAAGAGTTTAGTTAATAGCAGCCGAGACAAACCTGCCAGTTGATAGTTCCTCCGAACTGCCTTCCATGTTATCTTCGCGCTCTTGAAGTTGTTTTTCAGACTCGTCAAAGCCAGTTCTGCTTCCACTGTTGTCTTTAGCGGCACTGGAATTGTCTCTTTGACCAGTTGTGACACAAGGTAGCTTCTCAGTCTCTAAAATGTTTAAACGTCACCAGTCACTACAGCTACTATACCCCACATCAAAGGAACTTCTGAAACCATTGCACAGATATTGCAACCTTGCAATATCCGTGTCGCTCACAGACCTATCACAACTTTACGACAACTATTGATAAACGTTAAGGACAAAGGCGAACCGAATGCTGCGCCTGTCAGGGAACTTACATCGGTGAGACTGGCAGAAATTTGAACGTAAGACTGACTGAACACAAACGAGCGACGAGAAATGGTGACACAACAATAACACTGCTGAGTACCATTCACTGACAAACCA
>JAEMWC010000021.1:1685000-1700000 GCA_016490735.1 Pachyseris speciosa
ACTACTAATAATAATAATAATAATAATAATAGCTTTATTGATACATCCAATTAAAATGGGTCTTCACATACCAATTACAATAAAATGTAATATAAATAATTAAAATCTAAAATAAACATTTAAAAGTGATAAGAACTTACATTACCATATTATTAAAAACTTAAGATACATAATTCATTATTACACCTTTTAAAAGTCAATGGCTTAAAAATTCGTCAAGGGCACGTCCTTTAATGGCGTTCTTAAAAACATTAAATGACTCCATGTTTGCTAAACTTTCTGGAAGGTCATTCCAGAGCTGAGCAGCCCTATATGAGAAAGATCGCTGACCTGTTGCTGATCTAAAAAATGGTATATTAAGCTTATCTTTATTTCTGGTATTTCTTGTATGCACCGGGCTTCTTGTCGTGAACTTATGACACAAGGATGGTGGGGCTAATCCCTTCATACATTTAAAAGCCATTAAAGTGTCTCTAACTTCCAGTTGCTTAGTAACCGGCAACCAGTGGAGTTCCTTTAGCATCGGCGTAAGGTGATCATACTTCCTTGCGCCAGTCACGATCCGTGCAGCAAAATTCTGAACTTTTTGAAGCCTAGCAATGTTCTTTTTTGTTGTGCTAGCCCACATGGACGAACAGTAGAAAAGCTTGCTGAAAACTAGTGAATTTATGATGGTTATAAGCGTAGACCTATCAAACAAATGTTTCACACGATTGATTTGGCACAGGCTACCTACACACTTCGGTCACATTTTCGTCAAAACTAAGGTGAGAGTCCACGATGACCCCCAAATCGTTTGCAGAACAAGACGGTAGTATCTCTTTGCTGAGTAATAATAAGTGGATAGGCATACTAGTGAGCGTCACTCTAGTACAATAGGAACAATAGACCCGCCCAAACTAACCACTGATTGGTCAGTCAAGAATCTATAATGTATTCGAAAAAAACGCGCGGTATAGTAGCGTCACTCTTGCAATTCGTTTGCTTGGAAAGCTTTTCCCCGAGATTTTTAATTCGAGACGTTTATCGCTCATTACTGTTAAAATGGCTTGCTTAACCGTTAACGATTTCCAAGCTGCTTTGAACGCTTGACGTTCATTGACTGGTGATAAACAAATCATCTATAAGTTGCCTCAATTGACTTGCTTTCAAAATTTAATGCAATACGTTTCTTGCCATATATATTCAACATATATGTTAAATACTGGGTCACACAGTTTTGCATGTGTATATATATTTGGTTAGATTTTAAAAAGTCATTGGCCTCCCTTGTGAAGAATTTAGGATCAACCTGGCGGATTTTTGTCTGCCCTAGCAGAGTTTTAGTTAAAAACCTGGCGAAAAACCAGATTCCACCAGGTCTATTGTTTTTGCTCATGAAACCTATTGTTTTGTGACGTTCTCGTTCACGTTCCTGTCCTCGTTTCTTAAACTCCCTATTTTTTTGCCGACTAAGCTTGGCTTCAAATTACAGCCGCGGGATGTGACGTCTTATACTTAACACTGAAATTTGACTAATAGTAATATGTTGTTAGCGCTAACGTAAACAAAGCACATACTTCTATTCGCAGTCGATCTTTCCATAGTAAATACGTAAATGGCACCACGTGCTTTCTATTGCACATTGACCAATGAAAACACTGCCTCGTGCGTTCTATTGTGCATTGACTAATAAAAAAACTCGTTTTATAACAGCGTAACCTTTCATGTATAATGAGTAATAATCCTCAATTTTATTTCTAGACACGTTGCGTTTTTTTTTTTCTCGTGTGGTTTTACTGCCTCACTGAACTCCCATGTCCCATTTTGTGCCGTTTTCTCCTTAGCTGTTGGCCTACAAAGTGATTTGGCCACAGGCAGCCAAGCTCAATATTAGGGTCGATTTTATGTAACAGCAGCTTTTTACGCAATATCAAGATGGCTGCAAGTATGAGGATTTGTATGGAATCCCGATAAAAAGATTCTACAAAATAATTGTATGCAAAAGGTCTCAATAAAAGAGCCTTACCTTACTTTTTTGTTGATCTACACGATTAGGGCGATTTATTCGTTTCCGGTCTTTCCACTTATAAAGAGAGGACAAGGCGATTTACTCGATTTCTGGGCAGCTCACCGAACGAAGCCTAAAATTCTAACATAGAATATCACCACGGCCACAAATCCGTCGTAGGCGGCAGTTTGTTTATCCAATGAAACGGTAAAACGATGGAGGAGATGCCTGTACGAATCCATCACGACACAACGATCGTTACGTTGAAAATCGGCTTTGTAACTTCGTCGCGGTCTAGAGCCCTCGAAAGTCTTCATTTGCCAACGTGGCGTCGCTCCCAGGGCTGCGATTGCGAGGCTAGAGAGTTGAAATAAAAGTTAAACCTCTGTAATTCTTGGTTTTCAGTCACGCGCACGTTACGTAAGTAAAAAAATAAAATCGTCAACCATTCAATAGATAAAGTCAAGAAATTGAGATATTGTAGAAGAGTAATAAATAAACAATATGCCAAAGCTTCAGGGCTGTGCGATGTCCCGTACTCGAGTTATTCGTCAAAGTGTACCATTCAAATTATAGCGTTTAGTATGGAAACGCCATGATGGAGCCCCTCTTGATGAGCTCCAACATGGCTGCCAGAAACAAGTGAAAAACATCTGAAACTTACTTGGCTATCTCAAAGGCTTACTTTGCTCTGTTTAGCCTGCAAACTTTCACGTAGACGGTTCTCTTGTCATATTGGCTTTAAAAACCTCAGAAACACACGGTGAACCGATGTTTTCATGTACGTGATATGCTTTGTGGGCAGACATCTTTATGTCACGCACTGTGAAAAAACTATCAAATTCAAACTGCTCTATTTTAAAAACAAAGCACACTATCGAGCTGAAAACGTGGAATCAGATGCACTTCTAATATGTCTTTTACGTAATGAAGATAAAATGCAAAAGTCTGTGTACCTTTGAGTTTTAGATTTCGATGACGTCATGTGAAAACCAAGAATTGGATTCTGCGGTGAATTTATGGCCGTGGTTATATTTTATGCTGGAACTTTTGGCTTCGTTCGTTGGGCTGTCCAAACATCGAGTTAATCGCCTTGCTCTTTATGATTGGAAAGACGGGAGACGAATAAATCACCCAAATCATGTTACATCAAGAAAATAACCACACAGGAGGCAAGAAACACACCATGCATTAAAGGTAAGGCTCTATTTTGAGACCCTTTGCATACAATTATTTTCTAGAGTCTATCTGTCGGGATTCCCATACAAATCCATCGTATTATTGCAGCCATCTTGATAATGCGTAATAAGCTGCTGTTACATGTAACCGACTTTATTATATCTCTCACTTAGTAGGCGCGCTTTGAATGGCCAATTTTGCGGGCCGTATTCTACAGTACGGCCCGCTTGACTTCAACTAGTTTTCTTTCCCGCGCGCCAGATTAACGTCAGAGATATAATAAATATCTTACTAACCTCGTTTTCTCGGTCCGTACTGTAAGTTACGGATCCTCGTTTTTTCCCTTTAATTTATGGACCCCGCGCTTCGCGCTTGGGCCATAAAAAAACTCGGTCGGTAGCTTACAGTCGGTAACTAATAGTACGAACCGAGAAAACGAGGTTAATAAGAGGTATGAAAATTTGGTTTATCAATTGAGTTGAAAATGTAAATTGCAAGAAAAGATTTTTAGGGTTATAGGCACTTTAAAACCTTTCGTCTCGCTGTTGAACTTGCAAACATTGGTATACACACTTCTCTTGACATATTACTTGTTCAAACCTCAAAAATACAAGGTCAATCGACGTTTTAGAGTGCGTCACATTTTCCGTGACGGCATTCTTGTTATTGTGCAATCTCGTTCCCAGAGTGCTATTTTTAGTTAGCTGTTGCCCAGAAACGCCGGAAATGAGCCTTGTAGATGAAACACGACAAAGAATAAAACGAAGAACGAAGCCCAGATTTAGACCCAGCCTTCCCATGAAAATCGGCCGAGTAATAAGGTTTTGCCGTATCCGGTTCGTAGAACTCCCAAAGAGAACGAAGACGCATTTATGGCTGAGTCACTGTCGACTAGACCGGGCTTAACTAATCAATACTCATCAAGTGTGCCAATCATGAACTACATTGTACTCTAACCTCAGCCAAGCGACCGATCACTAAAGAAATTAAAGCTGTCTTTAAGACTAAAGTAGGGGTCAAACTTTGAACTTTTACACGCTCTTTAATCGCGTACCTTTTACGACTTCAATATGAAATGAGAATAATTAGTTAAATTTAAAATGAACTTGAATCCTGACCACAGGTTACCAAAGCGTAATAAATTATAAGAGTGTGTGGGATCTGAAATTCAGTTTCAAAAAACTCCTCAATTTTTCATCTTTTCGTGACGTGTGCTTTTAACACTTCTCTGAGCTCCCAATCTCGTTTTCAGCCTCGAACCCAGGTTCTCTCTTTTCCTCCCTCGTCGTCGAGAGAGAGACCATGCTGGAACCTGATCACGTGTCCAGTAAAAACAACAATACCGCAGGGAGGGTGGGTTATTAAAGCCGTTTTATCACAAATAACAGTTTAACTTAACTTATGATTTATAAATCATGGAATTTGCCAAGCGCCGCTAAATTCATTATTTATAAACCATGAAATTTTGCAAGCGCCGCAAAAGTCATGATTTATAAATCATGGAATTTGCCAAGCGCCGCTAATTTCATGATTTAAAAATCATGGAATTTTGCAAGCGCTGCTAAAGTCATTATTATAAATAATGACATTTGCCAAGCGCTAAAGTCCTTATATATAAATAATGACATTCATGCAGCACAGCAAACGGCATTCTATGTAAATCATAGAATTATACTCATGGTCTGAAATTTCATTATTTATAAATAATACATTTGCACACCTGGCAAACTTCATCATTTATAAATAACAGATTTACGACTGCTTTGCCTAACTTCATGATATGTAAATAATTTTGTAAGACATAGCCTTATTTATAAATTATAATAATAATAATAATAATAATTTATAAATAACATTAATAAATGATATGTAAATAATTTTGCAAGACATAGCCTTATTTATAAATAAGGAAAAAAACGACGTGAATTTAGTCTAAATAATAAATTTACAAACGGCGCCCCATAATGGTTACGGTAAGTAAAAGCTTCTTCGCCAACAACTAAATGTCAACAAAATTTACTGATCCTCACAATCCTCCGAGCATTGACACAAACGACAGCCTAAAGTTCCAGCCGTCTTTTCCGATCGACCGCCCACTCAATCGAGATTCGCCAGAATCAACTTGCAGTTAATGCCCTTCAATAACGCAGATAAAAGAAATATAGGCGGAAAAAAGAGAGGATAAACGTAACTATGAATAGTATATCGGTTAAGTGAAGCTGTCTTGTGACCAAATAAACCACACGAAATCGTCTCGGCGAGAAAGCTGGTTAAGAAAAACAACACATAAAGCGGTTATAAACATAGTGAAGCAATGCATTTTATGAAATCTGACTTGAGGTTTCGTTTCATGTTTATAATCGCTTTATGTGCTGTTTTTCTTATAAGACTTCGATGGCCGAAGGACAAGAGTCTCTATGATAAAGCTGGTTAACTTAAGCAGAGTGCACGAATGAAATCTGACTTGACGTTTCGTTTTATGTCTATGATCGCTTTATTTGTTGTTTTTCTTATAAAACTTCGATGGCCGAAGGTTAAGAGTCTCTGTGATAAAGCTGGTTAACTTAAGTAAAACAACTGCTCAGCAGAGTGCACGAATGTGGTTTACCTCACGTTTTTCTTAAATCGGATTCAACCTGATGATACTATCAACGAACGTAACTAAATTCCATAAAAAGAAGATGCAAATCTGACCGAAATCGTTGAGACTTAAAATATATGTGAAAAAGCAAACAAACAGGTTAAAGTTGCAGTCTATAAATAATCGTTAAGCCTCCTTCAAGTGGATGAAAGAAAAAATATTGCTTCTTCTTCATTTTTTTGGTAATTTAAAGACTTTTATTGACTTTTTTACACTAATGGAATTAATTTTGACATGGCCGGTATTCAATGGTTCTCCCAGGTGCCTTGGGAACACCTGATTTTATTACACAGAAAATCAGACAATGGTCGCTTAGAGGTGATGAAATCGCGCCTTGATCAACAACACGATGAGGAATGTTGGTAAACAGTAAGTCGATTACTATTGATGAGTTTTCTGTTATTCTCGTCGGTGTGTTGATTAGTTAATCTAAATGATGCATATTTGTCACCTGAAGAAATTTGCGTTTCTTCGCCTTATCATTATTCATCTTGGTGTCTAAAAAATTTATGTTAAAAACTCCGAGAAAAACAAACTGTGTATTATCGGGCAAGGAAGACAGGGGTGTATTTAAGTCTTCAAGAAAAGTTTCCACGTTAGAGTCAAGTGTTTTGTAAATTGTCCAGACAATTAGTTGAAATGTTGCAAATTCCATAGCAACTTCCACGGCAACTTTCACAATTGCTAAGCCAAGAGGAAAAAGCTTCCCAAAACGTCTTCGTCACGTCGCAATAGAAAAATAAATGTTCGATAGATTCAATTTCTTGTTTGCAAAAGGTACATAAATGCGAATCAATCATTTTTAGCCTAAACATCTTTTCATTTGTAAAAACTATCTTATTCAATATTTTATATTGGAATTCCCGAATTTTGGTTTCAATTGTAACTTTTAAAGGTAGGGAGTATATTTCGCTCCAATCAGTTTGAAGTTGGGGAAATTTCTCCTGCAACTTGTTTTGAGCAGTTGGAGGCACTTGCTTTTTACTTCTAAAAGCGGTGTAAAGCAATTTGGATCAGACCCTTGACAGAGCTACCTCAGAGTTTTCCATCTTTAAATAAATTGTGTCACCGACGTGTGAAGGGAGATGTTGTACACTTTGTCTAATGATCTGCCTCCATTCACCAGGGATTGCATCAACAATCATACTCATTAATTTAAAACGCTCCAATGGAGAGAGATTCGCATTTAACACGTTGGCACCCTTTAGAAGGACTCCTACGTCAGAAAGGAGGTCACCGATTATAAAAATTCGTTTAGAAAAGAAGGGTTTCTCAAAGATTGAGAGCTTTTGAATAGTCAGTTATATTCTTGTTATTCCAAACAATTTGATGCACAACGTCTCCATATGTACGTATTGAAGAGGCATTTCAAACTGACACTCGTTATAAAAGGCAGGAAGGTAGACAGGTAACTTTCGGGTATCAAAATTACATTTAAGAATGAACTTTCCACCTACTGGAAAGAGAGAGTAATCTAATATTAACTTCCAAGGACTACTGGAAAGAATGATTCAAAGAGTCGAATGCTTTCTCAAAATCGATCGCGAGATGAATACCTGAATTGTCCGTAAATGTTGCAAATTCAAGAGTATCTTCAATTGTTCAAACTCCGTCGAGTATTGACCTTCCTTTTATAAAACCATTTTGATTAGAGTGAATAAGCTTAGGTAAAATCGATTCTACCCTTCTTGCAATCGCCTTTGACGCGATTTTAACATCGACATTAATCAATGAAATCGGTCTCCAATTTTTAATTAATCTTTTGTCTTTGTCTTTCTCTCCAACAACGTAATCATGGCTTGCTTTTGTGAGTTTGACAGTTGTCCCTGTTCATGAGCGAAATAGGCTCTTTGCAGCTAGTCAGTCACGTGGTAAAAAGACGCCATGCTGGAGAGCAAGCAACGCACTCGGACATGACAAACAAAGAGCTTACATCATTTAAAATGGTAATTTTCTTTGTTTGTCTTGTCCTAGTGCGTTGCTTGCTCTCCAGCATGGCGTCTTTTTACCACGTGACTAACCAGCTGCAAAGGGCCCATTCAAGGCATTCATAAGGCTTTTCTCTACGAGATGCCAGAATCCGAGATAAAACTCCACAGTCAAACCATCATTCCTTGGTGTTTTGTTTTTCTCAAAGAATTTTAATGCTTCGAAATATTCGTTTGTTGTACCTTTTCTCTCCAAATATCCCTTTTGTTCGTCTTCTTGTATGAATATCTTTGGTTATGATTTGTATGCCCATCAAAGCCGACGTGATATCTCACATAACAGCGAGGCCGTAGGTGTTCAAAAAGGTAGGGTCTTTTACGAGTTGAGATATATAAGAGCGTGAGAAAAACTGCCGTTTCATACGTATTTAAAATGAGTTTTCAATCTATCAACTTTTACTGCACCGTATTTTGGGACCCTAGGACTTTACAGATCCGATATATTGTGTCTTTTGATAGCATGGTTTTATTTCCACGCATTTTACTGTTCAGATTGGTTTTGGACATGTGCATTTTCCTTTGCAAGACACCATCGGAACACTTTAGACGCCTTGCTATCCGTGACTTGAGGTGTGGCGACTCGTGTGTCAGAGGGCAAGAGAGGCCAAGGTAAGGCACTTGACATCGTGAACGGGTCATTGTGTAATTTATTTGAGCTGGGATTGAAAGCGGCGTCACTTAAATCTGACGAGTCCCAAAAAGTACGAAACAGTTGTCCACGAATGCAACCCTACTTTCTCGAGTTTCGGTCGTGACCAGTCCGGTTAGTGTCTCACAAAGTCAACGTTTCACGTAGTTTCAGCCTTGTAATATTCTGGTTTATTTTAAGGCTGACTAGGTCTCTTGTAGATCCTACGTAAGCAAGCAGCATTATCGTAGGCGGTTTTCTGCTTGCTACTTTTACTATCTAGAAGAAACGCATCTAAGGGCAGAATAATTATTTACTTTAATTTTTTCCTAAATAAACCTGACTCGAATCTTGAGGATACCAAATCGACATAAATTACAAGAGTGTGTGGGGAGCTGAAATTCAGTCTAATTAAATTTATTCAATTAATTAAATTAAATCTATCCTCTATTTCATGGTGGGCTTTTAAAATTCTCTGACATCCCAAAATCCGTTTTAAACGGCTCTTCTCAGCGGTTGCTCAGCAACATACCTCTCTGATTGCAAGCGAGTGTCTCATCCTGCTACGCTTTTACGCGTGTCTACAGTAATAACACTGCGGATCTGTTCATCTGGGGATGTCGCTCCTTGACTTTAATTTATTTCAAGAGTAGAAAAAGGGAACCAGTATTTTACTGTAGATATATAAAAGAGGTACCATTTTCGATGGCAGCTAAATGCAAGAGGTTCCTTTTTCATCAAAAGTTGTATATGAAAGGGTAATGGTTTGAGACTCGGGGTTGGAGCATCCTCATGCAAAACTTTGTTGAGGACACCCAGGAACTTACCAAAGTTCATATCGTATATACTTACTTCTACACGAGCTTACCTGGGTAATGAAGTGGATATCGCCGTCCTATGACAAAACAAAAAAATTGTTAAAGTTGTCTACGAATAATGGCTAAAGTAATTCACTTTAACTCGACAGGAAGAGTGAAAACGTTTGTTCGAAACTGAACGAAATCATAACACACATGTACGAAAATCAGATTGAAATAAACCTGCCTGAGAAACTGCAGAGCAGTGTTGATAAAGTTAACCTAATTCAGTCTCTTCCAAGAGCATTTCAACGTCTTTTCATGCTTTAAAACCTTTTATCAGAAATTAAATTATTGAGGATACTTCACTAAGAAGCTTCATGTTTAATGTTCTTAAACCCACTCAAAGATAACCATACATTAATGATCTCTCTTTATCTCTTAAAGAATGTCAACAAAGAGGTTAAAGTTTGCTGTTGATAATATATTAACTTGGGGTAATTGTAAAGCTTTCTCGTAAAATTAGTCAAGGAGGACAACATCGCAAGATCCATTTTAAGGAAAACAAAACAAACATGACAAAAAAAAAATCCAAATCGTAGCTGGTAAAACGAAATTTGCACTAAAAAGGCTGAAAACAAAACAAAGGAGTCATAGATACCTATAAATAATATCTAGGGTAATGAAAGCTGTCTCATAATTAGGGAAACACTACCAAATTCTCACTGAAAAGACGTCGCTTCCCAAACCAAACAAAAAAAACTACTGAGCAGAGTAAACAACGCAAGTTTCCTTAACCTTAATCTAAAATCGGCCTCTGCTGGGTGAAATTAACAACGATTACAACTAAACACCCTCCATTGTCTGAGTGAAATGATTGATTCGGTATATGGCAGATAGATTTACTCGGGCTTACCTGTCGAGGCTCTTCGAAGAACTAGGGTTACAAAGAAACAAACAGAGAGGTTAAAAACAACGATAGACGTTAATGGCGGGCTATGGTGAGTAAAAGCTTCTTGGAAAACAACTACATGTCAACAAAATTTATCCACTCAAACTTCCAAACATTAACAGAAATGACAGCCTAAACTTCAAGCCGTTTTTTTAACCACCCACTTTCATGAGAGGCAACAGATTCAACTTGCAGTTAATGCCTTTCAGTGACGTCATCACACGAAAACCAGCTAAAAACTAGGCTCATAAAAGAATGTAAGACGAAAAAGAGAAGCCAAAGGTGGGTCGGTCAAGTAAAGCTGTCTTGTGATCAAATAAACCTCACGAAATCGTGTTTGCAAGAAAGCTACTTACTGCTTACTGCTTGCTCCGCAACGTCATCTATCGAACAGATTTGTTTCTTTTTCCTATACGCCCTGTTTTTTCAGATTGTATTTACGCCATTAAAAGGCGAACATAAGTTATTGAAAAAACTTAGGTGATAAGGCCATCAACAAAAGCTCTTCTTTTTTGTCTTTTAATTGTGTTTACGTCAACCATGTACGTGAAATAGGTCTGAAATAGGATATCGAATTTTTGGTCAGGTCTGAAGTAGGGTAGGGAAAATCGCAGATTATGGTCTGAAGTAGAGTAAGGGTTTTAGGAAGCGGGCCGCACACCACCGCCCAACTTTTCTGGGATTCCCCCCATCCCCGAGACCGAGACCCGCAATGGTAAACCAACTAAAAGGCAGCCATGCATTAATTATCTCTCTTTATCTTTTAAACCAAAAATTATTAGTTAAGGAGAACAACATCGCAAGATCCATTTTAATAAAACAAAACAAAGATGACAGACAAAACTCCAACTGGTAACTGGTAAAACGAAATTTCCAATTTCCACTGAAAAAGGCTGAAAACAAAACAAAGGGATCAAAGATACCTATGAATAATATCTGGGGGGAATTAAGGCTGTCTCATAATTAAAGAACCACAACGAAATCGTCACTGAAAAGTAGTAGCTTCCCAAACCAGAACAAAAAAAAACAAACAAACAAACAAACAAACAAGCTGCTGAGGAGAGTAAACAATTCAACAACTCAAGTTTCCTTAACTGTTGAGGACACTAGACAAAGTCTCAGTTTTTATTAGATCAATCATCGATTAGCTTGATTGCGTGCATAGGTCTTAGTAACGAACTTAGTTACAATGCTTACGTATGTTTTTCTAGTTTTCCTATTGGTTTTGTAATCGGACCTTTTAGCGTCATCACGCGTATATAAAGCTTAGCTAGCATCCTTTTACCAGAGTTTCGTAATACTTCACCTTGATTAGTTGTACCTTTGCTGTTCCTCGTTTCTTAACCTTGGCACAAGCGGGACCGATATGTAAGTGATTTTCATAGTTTTGTTTAGTTTGTTTTTAGATTTAGTTTGTTCTATTTTGGGCGAAAGCAGATTTATGTACAGAATCGTACATAACACAATTTTAGTTGTCTTCATTCAAAAGAGTGTATTAGAGCCTTATTTAGTTAACGCCCACATCTTAGACTAGGCTATTCTGGGTTGTTGATCGGCCCCAAATGTTCATCTTTGATTTATTATACAATCTCGAGTAGTTTTAACGTAGTCTATTATGATTTGTTTATGTTATTTTATATTGATCGTTGTTATTTTATCGCGTTATCGACGTAGACACGTACATTGTTACACGCCCCTTGATCTTTTGTTACGCGGCATTTCAAGTAAATTGATTAGAAATTCGTTATATTGTTATTTCAGTTTACGATCGTTACTATTTGAAGCAATAAATCGCCGTTAACCGTCGACTTGGTTTTCCGTGAATCTTGCTACCTCGCAGACGACCCGTAAGATAGTCCCGACACTTAGCAGACACGCCTTAAGCGACACACCTCGAAGTTTGACTTGTTCGTTCGTTTAAGTCGCCGCAAGCGCCACAGTAAAATATCGCCACTTCGTGTCGCCAATGGTTATGAGTTCTAGTTGATCTTCGCCTTTATCTTTTGGTACTTTGTTTCCGTGGCCAAACAATGAGTGTTGTTAGCGCACCGGCATCAGTTCGTGACAATACAGGTCCAGACCAGGACTTTGAGCCGACGTCTCAAACAGCCAAGCCACCAAGGAGTGTGGCGGGAGTCGAACCATCCCGTTTTGAAAACTCGAAAACAGAGGGGCGAAGACGAAATCTAACAGAAAAGGGTTTGGCTTATCGGTTAGAAACTAAGCTTGCAAATCGCAACTCCGCCTTAAAGAAATTAAAGCAACAGATGGATAAGGTTAATGTGTTGCGTGACGCGCCCGAGACAACAACAGAACAATTAGACGAAGAGAGATTTCAATTGGATCGATTGAAAGATGCATTCAATGACGCTTTTAAGGAACACGACGATTTGTTACTAACGGAGAAAGAAAAGGAAGATTCATATCGATGGTTTGACATTCGTGATCGGGAGTTCACCGAGTGCAGAATAAGACTTTGCGAGCGAATGCAATTGTTAGAAAGAAAATCCAGTCGCGCCCCGAGTCGCGCACAGTCGGTAAAATCCGGTCACAGCATGAAGTCAAAATCTGAAAGGTCTAAAGCAAGTTCGTCCTCCACAAAACATCTCTCCTTAGCGTTACTTGATGCGGCAGCGAAGGCTGCGAAGCTGCAGGCTGAGATGGAATTCTTCGAAAAGGAAAAAGAATTGAGGCGACTACAACTTGAAAGAGAAATAGCTATTGCAAGCGCCGAAGAAAGGGCGATAAAGCGAATTCTTCAAGAAGACAGATTAGCGGCCGACAAGGAAGTGTCAAATGTCGAAGGCGTTAATCCTGAAGTAAAGCAGGAATTGAAACCAGACTTAAGTGACCAAAACATTGAAAGGGAAAGAAGTTTTTCAGCTAACCCGTACGCGCCTGCATTCGTTCCCGCTAGTTATTCGACACCACCTTTCGAACCTCTAAGAGCAGAACATGGTTTCACACCGCGATTTCCACAGAATGGTGTAAATACAACCCTTCAGGAGATAGTCAGCCTTCAAGCGAAGCAAGCAGAATTGAGCTCATTAATTATCAATCAACAGAAGGTTAGCAACCTCCCAGTTAAAGAGCCGCCGGTGTTTTCCGGAGATTACTTTGAGTACCCAGCCTTCGTCACTGCTTTCGATTCCATCATTTGCAGTAATGTGCCTTCGAATAGAGATCGTCTGTATTTCCTGGATAAGTACACCAAAGGCAAAGCTAACAACGTGGTAAAGGGTTTCCTGGCTATGAGCTCCGATAGCGCTTATGAAAGGGCTCGGAAGATATTAGATCAGCGATTCGGAAATCCCGTCCATGTAGCCGAGGCGTACAAGTCTAGTCTAAGAAGCTGGTCAAAGATCAACGATGGAGATAGCAGTGGCCTCCAAGACTTCTCTGACTTTCTCGTGCGCTGCGAAGAAGCAATGAAGACAATGCAGTCAATGGAGGACCTCAACTCAACAGAAACCCTCCGCCTCGTAAGCAGCAAACTTCCTTCGTACTCCGCTGTGAAATGGTGTCGGCACGCCCATGAGACGCAAACAAAGTCTAGGAAGATTGTTACCTTTAGTGCCTTAGTGAACTTTGTCAAAGGTGAAGCAGAGCTTGCAAATGACCCTATTTTCTCACCGGATGCCTTGAAAGCGGAGCGAAAGAAGACTGGTGCCCAGCCCAAGTGGGGATGGAGGAACAAATCAAGGAAGAAGGACGACAGCAATTTAAGCGCCAATTCCTTTGCGACTACAGGTAGTCCACCCGTCAACAGTCTCGTTTCGTCGTCAAAACCCTCAGCAGATCATAACTGCCCTCTTTGCAATGCTCGTCACGATCTCGTCAAGTGCAGTAAATTTCTGAAAAGTTCCGTAGACGAGCGCAGTGAAGTTATTCGCAGTAAGGGTCTTTGCTACGGCTGTTTCAAGTCAGGTCACGTCTCTTCAGGATGTCGCAATAGATCCGTTTGCAAGGAATGTGGAAGACGTCACCACACTTTGTTGCATGGTGTTAAACCGAGATCTACAGAAAGTAGTCCACAGCCTGAGCACGAATCACAAGAAACGCGCCAAACCTCTGGCAGGAATGAATCACTCGGAGAGAAACCGCCAGTTGCAGAATTCGCAAGTTCACACCTAATCAGTTTAGTGCACAGCTCAGCTGCAGAATCCGCTAGCGTAATCACTAACTGTCGAATCATTCAAGTCAATTTGTTTCACAAGGATAGCACAGAGAAAGCAATCAAGGTCTACGCTCTCCTAGACGATGCCAGCGATACAACCTTCGTAACCACCCAAGTACAACGTGAACTCGGCATCAAGGGTGTTGAAACTAGTCTAGATTTGAGTACTATGCTTGGTCGTCAAAGAATAGCTGTGGAAAGAATTGATGGCTTGGTCGTTCAGCGTCTTGATAAACGCACCGAGATTGAACTACCCAAGACATACGCAAGGGAAACCATTCCATCACGTCGAGACCAGATTCCAAGACCGGAGATTGTGAATAGCTGGCCACACCTTAGAAAGATCCAGGGCAAAATTCCACCGTACGATGAAAATGTAGACATCGGCTTGTTAATTGGCTGTAACTGCCCGAAAGCAATCAAACCAATAGAAGTAATACGTGGGAAAGGTGAAGAGCCTTACGCAGTTCGAACCTCACTGGGTTGGAGCATCGTTGGACCAGTCGCCAAGTCAAACACCCCTCAAGATGGCTACGCCCTCGATTCCACTTGTCACCGTATCCTGTCAAGAGAGGTTATTTCTGGAACAAGCAACAACGCCAACCAATTAAGTTTCGTTCTCCACGGAAAAACGAAGGAGGTCATAAA
>JAEMWC010000021.1:1705000-1897500 GCA_016490735.1 Pachyseris speciosa
GCTGGTTAAGACAAACAACACACAAAGCGGTTATAAACATGGTGAAGCAATGCATTTTATGAAATCTGACTTGACGTTTCGTTTCATGTCTATAATCGCTTTTTGTGTTGTTTTTCTTATAAGACTTCGATGGCCGAAGGACAAGAGTCTCTATGATGAAGCTTTTTTTTAATGAATACATTTATTAACACAGTGCACATATAATGCAACAGTACTTGCAAACTTACAACACAACAATACCTACAATACAACGCCACTATCTTAATAACTAATTGAAAACTTATTGACAAGGATACTTACAGACTTACTATAGAACAATACCTACAATACAACACTACTAACTTAGATACTAATTGAAAAATGGAAATCTTATTGCTATGTCTATAAAAATTTAATGACAATCTCTATGCTTACTGTATTTAAATAAGATGTAATATAATATAATAAAGTATCCGGTAGTCATCAAATTATGTTTAACTTACTTTAGCTACTATAAAGTTCCAATTATTATAAAATTCTTGGAACATGTTTTATTTTATTTTATTTTCAAGGATTAAAATCCTTAAAAGCAGATTAACACTTTTCAGTGTTGGCAAACAAAAAAATAAGGGCCAATTTGTTTTTGTTTTTGTTTTGAAATCAGATATTTTAGCGTACGAAAACAAAACATATTACTCAATGCCCTCTGTTACGAAAAAAGCAACATGCCCACAAACAGTTTCAAAGATGTCATTACATAGTGGCTGAAATTGATTGAAAGAAAGTCTTGTTCTGGGGATGGGGGGAAGGGGGGCTACTCCTTATACCAGACAGTATGGAAATGCTCCACCCGAAAGGAAACCTTTTTCACGCTAGAGGTATATACAGGGGTAGGGTTATCACCAGTTAAGGTATAGAAAAGGTTAACCAAACCTGCCATTCAGGTTTAGTGGTTACATTGACGTTCGTTAAAGGTCACTGGAAATACATTATGAATGCTGCAAAGAATGGCAGTTAAGAAGAAGGCCAGGGAAAATGGTTCGCCGTATCAACGAAACAGAAACGACGACCGAGAGCGTTCGCAGTCATAATTCGGAAAGGGACAAGTATACTAACAGAACTACCAAAAATGTGACCGCTATAAGACGTTTAAGCCCAGATGCAACTCACTTAGAAGTTCTAAAGCATTTTCCATATTATTGTTCTAACTGGGTGTCTTGTCTCGCTCGTTTGAAACTTCAAGACGTGAAATCCTTCCTCAATATAACCTGTAACACATAAGTGGGCTAATTGTTTCGAGGTGCTACAACCGTTCATTACGAGTAGCTCCTGCTCAAGAGCTCGACTAATGCAGCAATATCGTCCAGTGAGATCACAATAAAGCAACATGAAGTCAAACTACAAAGCCAACGAAGACGGAGAGCGCACACAACCATGACTCCGAAAGAGACAACTGCACTAATAAAAAAACATTACAAACAAATGCGAAAGCTATTACAAGACGTTTAAGCGCCGAGACAACTCACTTAACAGTCCTAAAACAACGAGTGACAAGATAATAAAAACTTGAAAGGCAACTCTTCACGAGCTTATAATCTGGGCTTACCTTCTAGTAGTCGTTTAATTTCATCTGTAAGAAATAGAAAAAAAGAGGTTTGCTATGAATAATAGTATGTAAAGTTGTCTCAAAGAACGTCGCTACCGTTCATTATGAGTGGCTTCTACTCAAGAGCTCGACTACTGCAGCAACATTGTCCAGTGAGATCACAATAAAGCAACATGAAGTCAATCTACAAAGCGAACGAACACGCAGTTATGCCTTCAAATCACTGTCCACTAGAGCGGCCTTCAACAGCAGTGCACATCACGGGCTACACTATATTCTAACCTCAACCAAGTGACCGATCACGAAAGAAATTAAAGCTGTCTTTATGACTAAAAAGTCGAGAAAAACGCAACTAAATGTCAATGCCTAAAAGGTTACGTAGGGGTCAAACTTTAAGCTTATACACGCTTTTTAATCGCGTACTCATTATAACTTTAATATGGAAAGTGAATAATTAGTTAATTTTAAAACGAACTTGACTCGTGACCACAGCTGGGATGTGAAATTCAGTTTAACAAACTCCTCATTTTTTCCTCTTTTCGTGAACTTTATCTCGAGGAAGCCTGACCTCATTTTTAAGCAATCAATTTAAATGCCCACAAAGGAAATGACGTGATCGGGGCCCACCTTCTTTTGTGCCCACTACGAGCAACATTACACTCTAACCTCTCAACCGATCACTAAAGAAAAGCTTTCCTTATGACTAAAAGTCAAGAAAAACGCAACTATATGCCAATACCTAAAATTTGCTTAAAGGGCTAATGTCACGCAATTCGGATAAACTCAAATATGTGTTTGGAACACTAAAATGTTCCAATGATTTTGCACTTTTCCTGTAAAGCACTTAACACGTGCACTGAAACTATTCGCGGTTGTCTACGGCCACCGATGACGAGGAGGAAATGGCTTAAACCGGAAATAAAGTTAGGTTAACAGTTTTCAAGTTTTGGCTCTATGTCTTGAAAATCACTATAATATAATACTAGTTTCCTTTCTTCCAACAAACGATTTGAAATCAATCTTTTCGTGTTCCTTGGCCTGTTCATGTAATACAAAAAGTACTTCCTCACAATCTGAACAAACTTATGACAGCAATTGTCGTGACAGTACCCCCTGATTGCGTTAAGGAATCAGGATACCCAAAACGACCATAGTTACAAATCGAGCGTTTACGCGGGCGATTGCACAGAACATCCCGGCAACCTATACATTTCTGAAAGCTTAATATTTGTAGAATTCAATTTCGAAATCAAAATTTCAGAAAAAGAAAACGTGTTATGTATATTAAGAGAGAAAGCGAAATTTAAGGCTTCGCCTTAATCACGGTCGTTTCCCCACGCAAGTAATCGGAGCAACGCGGTTAACATCAGAAATGTTTTCTAACACTTCGCCCTAAAAAAAGGTGTCTGCGACTTTTCCTTTGTTTCTTCGTTTTTTCCCGACACTGAAGTTAAAGTTTGATACCAAAAGTATTTACGTATCCTTCCAGAAAACAGGCCATGACTTTAAAACGGGAGCGAATGTCAAAAAATGCCGATATATTTTTGCAAAGAAGGTATCTTAGAACATTCGCGTCGATTTTGTGCCAAATCGGTCGAGGGATACGGGAAAACGAACTTGAAATATTCACCCTTCGCTGAGATTTTATTTCATCGAGAAAAGACGAAAAACCATTTCCCAGCTTGATACGTCCGGGTGTCAAGAATCTCACTTGTGGTGCAAGAGTAAATGACTTATTGACAGATATCGGGCATGCATTTGTTCATGACAATAGTGGCGAAATGACAGCCTATACCAAACAGACATCCAAACTGTCCGAAAAACGAAAGAAGGAGCTATGACAGTGAGCGGCTTACAGGTTTGTTTCCAAAATTTTTTTGTATCTTATACTGAAAGTATTTGTCCGCGGCACCCAATATCATTTTGATAACGCGCAACGATCTTGCAGAAACCCTGCCACGAACCACTAAAAGATCACGAGCAAACACGCGAGGAAGAGAGCGGTCCATTCCGCCGTCGACCAACGTTAACCCAGGGGCGAAAATGCTAACTGAGATGGCGGTAGTCCGGTAAGAAGTGATTCATTCGAATTAAGAATATTCATTACTTGATCTCTGGGCTCTATAAATTAACCGTAATTTGAACGCAAGGCCTAAAGCTAAAATGTTGTTACTTGGAATGTTCGATTCACGCAATCGAACCGCAAACGATAACTTTTTATCGCATACTCATTTGTCCCTTTTGTAGCTAAAACGGCACACACTTTCATCAGTCGTGGAATTGTGAATTTTTGTTGTCACCAGTTTGGCTCGCGTAGCACTGACTGTTTCTTCTTCAAGTTCTTTTGGCTTCTGGTCATCCCGATCCTTCAATCATTTTTCCTGGTTAAACCACGATTGCTCGAAGCGAGACTGTTGCAAGCTCATCGCTAAAGGGTATTTTGTCGCTCCTAACATTACATACTTTACTGAGACTCCCTTCAACGTTCGCCGTTTGGGCTTCTTTGCCGATGTAAATGGACACAATTTTTTTCTTGTGCTTCCGCGCGGACATCAGGACAATGAACACAGCTAGTACAACAAAATAATTTTTCTCGAGAAACTAGGTGGACGGCTTGCGTGCACGCTTGCTTTGTTGTGATGAAATGATCACGCTGAAATTCTACGCGTTCAGATCACACGTGACTTGCGATGAATAGTAATTAGCGGTGACAGAACTGGTGACAGAAACTTCTCAACGCATAATTAGTCGTACCAGCATCACGAAATAGTTTTTCGTAATTCGTTTAAAAAGTAAAACAACTTTTCTTCTCGTTTTTTTTTCCCAAAATGTTCTTTCTGGGCTTCCCAATTAGAATCATGAAAAATGTGCTACTTTCAATTTCCGGCCAAAATCCTGGTATCCTGGTACCCTAATATTAAAACTTACACACACTCTTTAATCGCGTAAATATCAAAAGACATGCTTATACTACTAACAAGGTTATAACGAATTGACAGACAGCTCTTCACGAGCTTAGAATCTGGACTTACCTTCACGCTTTTTTCCAAACTCTGCAAAAACAAGACAAACAGAGGTTAAAGCTTGTTACGGATAATAGTATCGAAAGTTGTCTTATTGAATTAAGAAGGCTGAATCAGGAAATACATCAAAGTAATCGTCACCCTCAAAAACAAAAACATCAACAATAACAAAATTGTAACACCGAGCCATAACTATTGAGATGCCTAGATATTCTTCATCTCCTAATGGTATTAACCATCCTTGTAACATAATACATGATATTGGAGTAATTGAAATGATTTCTATGGCAGCAACATTGTGCAGTGAGACCAAAATAAAATAACATGAAGTGAAACTACAATTCGAAGAAAGACGCAACCGTTCATTACGAGAAGCTCATGCTCAAGAGCTCGACCACTGCAGCAACATTGTCCAGTGAGATCACAATAAAGCAACATGAAGTCAAACTACAAAGCCAACCAAGACGCAGTTATGGCTTCAAATCACTTCCTACTAGAGCGGCCTTCAACAACAGTGCTCATCACGAGCTACACTGTACTCTAACCTCAACCAAGCGACCGATCACTAAAGAAATTTAAGCTGTCTTTATGACTAAAAAGTCAAGAAAAACGCAACTACTTGCCAATACACCTAAAAGGTTACTGTAGGGGTCGAACTTTAAGCTTATACAGGCTCTTTAATCGCGTACTTATTATAACTTTAATATGGAAGGGGAATAATTAGTTAATTTTCAAATGAACTTGACTCGTGACCACAGCTTATCAGAGCGTAATACATCATAAGAGTGTGTAGAATCTGAAATTCAGTTTAACAAACTTCCCATTTTTCCCTCTTTTTGCGAACTTTATCTCCAGGAAGCCTGGCCTCATTTTTTTAAGCAATCAATCTCTATGCCCGCAAAGGGAAGGACGTGATCGGGGCCCACCTTCTTTTGTGCCCACTACGAGCGACATTACACTCTAACCTCTCAACCGATCACTAAAGAAATTAAAGCTTTCTTTATGAATAAAACTCAAGAAAAACGCAACTAAATGCCAATATCTAAAATTTGCTTACAGGGGAAATGTCACGCAATTCGGATAAGCTCAAATATGTGTTTGAAACACTAAAATGTTGCAAAGATTTTGCAGTTTTCCTGTAAAGCTCTTAATACTTGCACAGAAACTATGCGCGGTTGTCTGTGTCAACCGATGACGAGGAGGAAATGGCTTAAACTTGAAATAAAGTTAGTTTAACAGTTTTCAAGTTCTGTCTCTTTGTCTTGGAAAAATCACTGTAAAATAACACTAGTTTCCTTGCTTCCAAGAAATGATTTGAAATCAACCTTTTCGTGTTACTTGGGCTATTCATGTAATACAAAAAGTAGGGCTCGAGACTAACTTTTCAGCCCAGTGGATAGTGAGAGGTTTGATTCACTGGCCAAACCGAAATTTTTACTAGCCATACTTCTTAGCCAGACATTAATCCTGTCAAGCAGTTTCAGTTAGGTACTTTCTTTCTCAACCACAATACTGACATACAACTTATTAGCTTTTTAGAAATAAGTATGTTTGACATTTGAAAGTTTTATAATAAAAATAAGTCTTTTTTTCACCGTTAATTAATTCCTTCAAATACCTTGAAGAGACACCCTAATATAAATTTAAAATATCTTTATTAAACCGAACTAACCTCGAAATTGGCTGGTAATAAACAATTTCATTTATTTATCTATTTTATTTAATTTTATTTATTTATCTATTATTCAATCGCTTTCACCATGCTTACAAAATACAAATTCAAGATACATCTGAACAAGACACAAAGAAAAAAAAAACGAAGGACGGAGGTGCGGGACACACAACAGAGCGAGGCTCCTAATAGAAGATTACGTGACCTACTGCATTTGGAGCAGATCGAATTACAGGTGTTAAAGTTAGTGACGTCATAGTTTGTACGAAAAGCAGCCGAATAGCGTTGAAGTACGTGAGATTTAAACTGATTAAGAGAACTAAGAGTACGAGTGGATACAGGTAACGTATTCCAGAGTTTAGCAATACGATTAAAATAACTAAATTGGAAAAGCTTTGTACGGCATTTGGGAATTAAAACGTCTTGATCAGAGCTATGGCGAGTGAGACGAGTGCCTTTACGCTTGACATAATCAGCTATGGGTAAGGTGTAGTGGCCGGCGCGACACTTGAAATAGAAAATTAAGTCTTTCACTTCGTGCCAGTATGTTGACGGTAGCAGATCGAGGCGAGAAAGGCGCTCATGATAAGATATATCCTCTTGCCAGTGCGTGTTTAAGATGACTTTTGTCGCCCTGCGTTGAAGACTCTCTATTTTTGTTATACTACCGATCGTACTGGGAGCCCATACCTCGCTGGCATTGCCAATATATGATCTTACAAACTTGAGAATAGTAATTTCCTATGGTCATTAGTGAATGACATAACACTATTGCGGCGAAAAAATGCGAGCATCCTATTGGCCTTAGCTAAGATAGTGTTAATGTGAGTATCCCATGTGAGGTCCGGCGAGATAGTCACTCCGGGGTCTTTTACTTGAGTGACGTGTTTAAGTGAGTTGTCGTTCAACTTGTAATCGTAGCGAAATGGGTGGCGCTTGCGTTTGACGGTTAGTACCTCACATTTAGAGGTGTTAAACTTTAGATGCCAATTATCGCTCCAGCCATGCAGACTGTCCAGGTCTTTTTGGAGTGACTCACTATCTTGTAGACTTTCAATGACACTGGAACATTTTGAGTCATCAGCGGAGAGTGCGATACGATTCTGTATCACCGGCGGAAGATCGTTCACATAAACTAAAAACAGCAGAGGACCGAGGATACTACCCTGAGGGAATCCTGATGGAACAGGAGAACGGCTAGAAGTGAAACCGTGGACCAAGCACTACTGACCGCGTCCACCTAGATAGCTCTCAAACCACTGCAGAAGTTTCCCACTGACTCCGTATTGGGAGAGTTTCAGAAGCAACCTTTGGTGGGAGACACTGTCGGAAGCCTTTGCAAGATCCAAATACACAATGTCCGACTGCAGACCCTTATCTAGAGACTGGCCAATCTCATGACAAATCGCTAGAAGTTGGGTGACTGTAGATCGACCCTGAAGGAAACCATGCTGTGCATTGTCAAACAAAGTACAGAGAAAATCCTTAAGGTGCTTGAATATGCATCGCTCTAATACTTTGGATACAACGCACAATAGAGAGATGGGTCTGTAGTTAGTAACGTCCTCCTTTTTTCCTTTCTTATGAACGGGGACGACGACAAGGGCGTCTTTCCATTCGGTGGGTAGTTTAACCTCCGCAAGAGATAAATTAAAGAGGGCGCAAAGAGAAGGTGTTAATTCCCTAGCACACGTCTTTAGCACGATTGTAGGAAGACCGTCAGGGCCCGGAGATTTGCTCGGGTCTAAATTCAAGATCACCTTATAGACCTCGTCTTCGCACAGCACTAAGCTGTCGAGGACGGGCATCCTACCGTCGGGCGGCGTAAATGCATCAAGGGGTACCTCAGGCGCATTCGTAAACGTAGAATAATTCTTGAAGGCTTCTGCCATCTCCACTCCAGAGGAGATTTGTCGCCCACCGTATGCAACATTAGCTGGTATAGAGTTTGATTTGGTTTTATGGCGGAAGTAACTCCAGAAGCGCTTTGGATTGACTTTCAAGCTGTCACCAAGAGAAGTGTGATACTCCTTCAACTTCCTGTTTATCAATGCCTTAGATTCTTTTCTTAAAATCCTGAACTTTTCAAGGTAAATAGCGCTGTTGTGTCTCTTGGAGGCACGTCTAGCTGATTCTCTCCTCTTCAGCAAATGTCGAACTTCCTTGTCAATCCACGGTGGCGTGTTTGAGTCCCTGACTCTAGCCTTAGGGATATTAGGGACTTTAAGCAAATCGCTACGGCGACCTCTACTACGGCGGTCGTGGATGCGGAGTCCTCGGGAGAGTACGTCACCGTAGCCCTCCAAATTTCAACTTTAAGCAAGCAGTGACTACGGCTCACTTGCTTTCGCTGTTATGACCTCCTTTGGAGAAGCGAATACATAAAACAACGTAGTTGTCACATGAAAGAAAAATATGGGCTTCACTTCAGACGAAGAATTCAGTACTGCTTTATACTGTAAAACTTAATTTGCCACAGCGGACGAGATTATCTAGAACGAACCAAAAACACTGAAAATAGAAACCAATTTCCCTCTTTTGAGAGAGACTTTGCGCAAGAATTTCTGTACTTAAATTCCAATCTTTCGTTTGCCAAGAAGAATATTAATAGAAAACATCATCGGAGGGCGATTTCTACACAAAACAGAAAACTACAATTGAAGATCGGAGTTCGCTGCAAGTGATTTTTCTTCTTATGTGCCGTATTTAACAAGAAATCAACAAATTCAACGTTTCAGATATTTTATTCTTGCGTAAACAACCTTCAGTGACATTTCATTAGCTTTATTGCTAACAGTCGTACTTACGGTTTTCGTCTAGCCTTTGTTTTTTCTGGCAGTATTTCCGCGGCCATGTTTATGCATGGCACAGTCTGCTGACGATAGAAATCTTTTACGAGAAAACGCAGGGAAAACGCATTTACTGGAAAACCAGAAGCTTCAAATACTTTCTTGATAAAGTGAAAAACAATCTATGTTAGTTTTTAAAACTAGTGACCGCAAAGAATAGGAGGAGAGTCGACTTTTATACTCACGTAGTAGCGACTACGCCAGAAGGCAGTTCTTCACGTTGCAGGATTTAGCGCTACGGCGAAAGCTCATTTCCAAGCATGCGCACTGCTTCATTTCTGGGCTTTTTTACTTCCGGCCGCCGTAGCATAGGTCGCCGTAGCGATTTGCTTAAAGTCCCTATTAGCGTCAAAGTGAAAATCATAGCTTGGTGTAGAGTCGGGTGGTCTATAAATAGCACTGATTACTATTTTAAAAGAACATGCGGGGTTTAATTCGACGCATAACATTTCAAGCCCTGTTTCTAAGTCAGATCTGCGAAGGCAATTGAGATTGTCCTTTACTGCTATTAACACGCCCCCGCCTTCACGTTCAGCTTTATCACGTCTAAATATCCAAAACCTCAGAGTCCAGGAAAAAGTCTTTGAGCCAAGTCCCAGTAACACAAATGATGTCGTATTCGTTACTGTATACCAGCTTTTGAAATGCATGGATCTGGCAGAACATTTCTCTACGTGGAGACTTGTGTTTGCTTTTTAGGCTTTGTGCATTTAATGATAGGCATTTTAGGTGACAATCTTTGGTGAAAGGGCCGGGATTAACAGACACGTCCCCGCCTCTAAGGAGAAGCTGCCGCGACGCGGACGAGTTTGGATAGTATAAACACGGAGCTTGCGTTTTCTTAGTCTTCCTATGGAAAAAGCGCGTATCTTTCAGCGGTAGATGGAATAATTGTCTTGAGTAAACAGGAATGCCGCGATGAATTGAGCGGCTACCAACAATGCTGCGATGGACAATGCCTCCAATCGACCAGAACAAGGATGACAATAGCTCATCAAATAAGGAATTTGTCCCATTGTTCATATGCAAAATGGTTGGATAACCGCGACACACAGTTGGAACAGACCAGGAAGTAAATGTTGAATTTTCGGCCGAGACTGTTGAAATTCCAGCCACAAAACGCACTATAGGAGTTGCCCAGGATCTTAGCCATACTCGTCTGTGATGTAGACTGCCAGAAGACCAAAAAGATAGGAGAAAAATAACAAAAACGGCAGAGCTAAAATAACTTGGACCAGCGCGAATTAGCATAATGTTGTTAATTAAATGTTGTTGATTTAACAATGTTGTTGATTTAACACATCAAATGTTGTTAATTTAACACAGCAGCTTAAATACAAAAACAGATGCTCTTTTCCATGCAAAATGCGATTTGAATTTTAATAGATTGAAATAAAATAACTCACTTGAACGAAGACAAAATATTTGAATAACATCAATTATTAAGTTTCACCATGTAATGATAATGCTCTAGAAACACTATTTACAGTGTGATGAAAAGAGAAGCACTTTTGAAACCTTGCCTTCAAAGAAATAAATTGCCAATAAACAGCACATCATAAGCACTATTTCATAATGAAATTCAGCATTTATAAGATATAGTATTCTGCCTTTTCAATCGACTTTGTGTGCCTTGTAGAGTTACTGTTATCAAAGGTCAATCATTTGTTCGCTTACATGACACAATTTCCTTTTTTGATACCTTTGAAATTAATTTTCATCTTGTCTCCCTATGGTCCTCCAGTGCTTGGAACTTTTCACTAGCCAAAACGTCTGTCTGTGGCTAGTTGCCTACCGTTAGGCACTGTTTACACGGACGCGGTTTCATTTGTAACCGCATCGGTCTCGATGCGGTTACGCCTTTCGTTTAGACGGCGCCGGTCGAGTTCGTTATCAGAACCGGGTCGTTTTGAAAACGCTTTCAAAAGTGGAGCGTTTTCAAAACGATACGGTTTCATTGGTCGTGTAAACGGCGAAACCGCATCGATTTAAAAACGGTTGCTTATTTTGGTGCGAAATTGACTGGCTCGCGAAGGGTAAATATGGTGAACTTCGCACGGAGTGCAGCGCTTTTTTGCACAATCACAATTTAAGTTCGTTTTTTTCAGCTTTCATATATTTTACTCTCTATAAACCAAGAGGCACATCGTAATAACAGGCAGAGATGTCTTGAAATGTTGACTTTTTCGTCGATACGCATCGGAGTAACGAAGAGAAAGCAAAACTACGATTCTGGATTCGGCCTGGGAGAATTCGTGTTTGATGGGACAACTTTTTGGACGGGTAAATGCTTCCAGAAGAATGCCTGAGAACGAGATCGCCGTGACGTAAACGGTTGGATAGGTTCCGTGTAAACACTTTGAAACCGTGTCGTTTTTGATGCGGTTTCGAGGTCATGAAACCGTGTCGATTGGAAACCGCGTCCGTGTAAACGATGCCTTAGTCTCAACCCTACAAAAAGTACTTCATCACAATCTCAACAAACTTATAACAGGAATTGCCGTAACAATACCCCTTTATGGCGTTAATATTAAAACCTACAAACACTCTTTAATCGAGTACCTATTAAAAGACATGCTTATACTACTAACAAGGTTATAACGAATTGACAGACAGCTCTTCACGAGCTTAGAATCTTGACTTACCTTCACTCTGTTCTTCCCACTCTGCAAAAACAAGACAAACAGAGGTTAAAGCTTGTTACGGATAATAGTATCGAAAGTTGTGTTATTGAATTAAGAAGGGTGAATCAGGAAATACATCAAAGTAATCGTCACCCTCAAAAACAAAAACAACAACAACAACAACAATAATACCGAGCCATAACTATTGAGATGCTTAGAAATTCTTCATCTCCGAACGGTATTAACCATCCTTGCAAGATAATACATGTACCCCCTAAACAACAGGATATTGAAGTAATTCAAATGATTTCTATTGCAGCAACATTGTGCAGTAGGACCAAAATAAAATAACATGAAGTCAAACTACAAATCGAAGAAAGACGCAACCGTTCATTACGAGTAGCTTCTGTTCAAGAGCTCGACTACTGCAGCGACATTGTCCAGATATATATATCAACTCGTAAAAGACCATACGTTTTTGAACACCTACGGCCTCACTGTTATGTGAGATATCACGTCGGCTTGATGGGCATACAAATCATAACCAAAGATATTCACACAAGAAGACGAAGAAAGGGGATATTTGGAGAGAAAAGGTACAACAAACGAATATTTCCAAGCATTAAAATTCTTTGAGAAAAACAAAACACCAGGGAATGATGGATTGACTGTGGAGTTTTATCTCGGATTCTGGCATCATCGTAGAGAAAATCCTTATGAGTGCCTTGAATTTCGCTCATAAACAGGGACAACTGTCCAACTCGCAAAAGCAAGCCATGATTACGTTGTTGGAGAATAAAGACAAAGACAAAAGATTAATTAAAAATTGGAGACCGATTTCATTGATTAATGTCGATGTTAAAATCGCGTCAAAGGCGATTGCAAGGAGGGTAGAATCGATTTTACCTAAGCTTATTCACTCTAATCAAAATGGTTTTATCAAAGGAAGGTCAATAATCGACGGAGTTTGAACAATTGAAGATATTCTTGAATTTGCTAACTTTACGGACAATTCAGGTATTCATCTCGCGATCGATTTTGAGAAAGCATTCGACTCTTTGAATCATTCTTTCCAGTAGTTCTTGGAAGTTAATATTAGATTACTTTCTCTTTCCAGTAGGTGGAAAGTTCATTCTTAAATGTAATTTTGATACCCGAAAGTTACCTGTCTACCTTCCTGCCTTTTATAACGAGTGTCTTAATGCTTGATCAGTATGAAATGCCTCTTCAATACGTGCATATGGAGACATTGTGCATCAAGTTATTTGGAATAACAAGAATATAACTGACTATTCAAAAGCTCTCAATCTTTGACAAACCCTTTTTTTCTAAACGCATTTTTATAATCGGTGACGTTCTTTCTGACGTGGGAGTCTTTCTAAAGGGTGCTGACGTGTTAAATGCGAATCTCTCTCCATTGGAGCGTTTTGAATTAATGAGTATGATTGTTGATGCAATCCCTGGTGAATGGAGGCAGATCATTAGACAAAGTGTGCAACATCTCCTTTCACACGTCGGTGACACAATTTATTTAAAGATGGAAAACTCTGAGGTAGCTCTGTCAAAGGTCTGATCCAAATTGCTTGACACCGCTTTTAAAAGTAAAAAGGAAGTGCCTCCAACTGCTCAAAACAAGTTGCAGGAAAAATTCCAACTTCAAACTGATCCCAACTTCAAACTGATTGGAGCGAAATATACTCCTTACCTTTAAAAGTTACAATTGAAACCAAAATTCGGGAATTCCAATATAAAATATTGAATAATATAGTTTTTACAAATGAAAAGATGTTTAGGCTAAAAATGATTGATTCGCCTTTATGTACCTTCACAAGAGTGAGACAAGACACCCAGTTTGAACAATAACATGGAAATCTCTTAGAACTATTATATGAGTTGTCTATGCGCTTAAACTTCTTGTTATAGTGGTGACATTCGTTTTTGGTAGTGTTTTTAGTATACTGTTATTTTTCCGAGTTATCGTTGCGATCGCTCTGGGTCGTCGTTTCTCTTTTGTGGATTCGTCAAAGCATTTTCCCAGGCCAACCTTACTTACTTCCTCAAGGGATCAAGAGATTTGCTAATGAGAAACACTAACCCTATGTCTATCCGTAAGTAGTAGCGTTTCTTTAAATCAATAGAAATCATTTTAATTATACTCTGATAAGGATGTTGTTTAGGGGATAATGTTGGTAGGTTGGTTAATACCATCACAAGGTGAAGAATTTCTAGGCATGTTAGTAGTTATGGTTCAGTATTAGTTTTGGTTTTGAGGGAGACGATTTCTTTGAGTTTCCTAAGTCACCGTTACTAAAAAGCTGCTAAAAGTGATTGCTCAGAACCATCTAAAATCAAGGTTGTGTCATCTGCGTATTGATTCAGTTTATTGTCGTTGTTATCCACAGTTAGACCTCTAATTTCTTTTCCCTTGCGTATGGCGTCTGCTACAATTTCTGCCGAAAGAATGAACAGATATGGCGAAAGAGGGTAGCCCCGCCGAACTCCTCGTGTAGGCGCGAAAAGGTTGCTTTCCCAGCCGTTGTTTAATACACTACTTTCAATGTTGCGATAAAAGACATGAAACCACTTTTAAAATGAGGGGCCGAAACCAAATTGGATAAGAGTTTTGTGGATAAAAGGCCACTCTAAAGTATCAAAAGTCTTTTCGAAATCAAGAAAGAGGAGGAGGCCTGGTATAGTTTTGGATGCAGTGTACTTAATGGCGCTGTCAATTAATCGGATGTTTTCACCAATAAATCTTCCCTTTATAAAACCAGATTGATCATTTGAGGTAATATTGGGAAGAACCGCTTTTATACGATTTGCATTGGTTTTAGTTGCCAGCTTATAATCGTAATTTAAAAGCGTTAAGGGTCTCCAATGTTTGAACAGACTTAGGAATAAGCTTGATTATTCCTCGCTTTTGGGAAACCGAAAGCTCTCCAAATTCATATGAAAAATTTAACGCGTCTATTAATAATGTTGCCAGATCCCTCCCCAAAACTGTATAAAATTCTGCGGGGAAGCCATCTGAACCCGGAGATTTCCTATTTGTCATACTCTTAAGGGCAACGAGACATTCTTCAATGTTTAGCAGCCCTTCGCAGCTGTCAGTTTCCTCATTTGAAAAGCATATTCCAGTTGCCTGAATGAAAAAAACACTGTCTGCGGAGTTCTGCGCATTAATTGTTGAGGTGTACAGATTCTTATAGAAAGATTCACATTCTTCTAAAATGTCCTTGTCTGTATACGCGTAGGTCGTGTCGCTTGTTTTAAGCTGCGTTATTGTTCCTAACTTGCAATGGCGTTTTTCAAGATTATGAAAATATTTGGTGTTCTTTTCACCTTCATTATACCATTGGGATTTGGATCTTAAGATTGCCCCTTTTGTTCGGTATTTAATTGTTTCCTCCAGTTCACGCCTTATGATCTCGAGATCATCCCATAATTAAGCCCTTTCATTTTCCCTAACATTAGCGCTACTGAGATTTATTTCCAATTCGGAAACTGTTCACTCAACCAAGCGACCGATCACGAAAGAAATTAAAACTGTCTTTATGACTAAAAAGTCAAGAAAAACGCAACTAAATGCCAATGCCTAAAAAGTTACGTAGTGGTCAAACTTTAAGCTTATACACGCTCTTTAATCGCGTACTTATTATAACTTTAATATGGAAAGTGAATAATTAGTTAATTTTAAAACGAACTTGACTCGTGACTACAGCTGGGATGTAAATTTCAGTTTAACAAACTCCTCATTTTTTCTTCTTTTCGTGAACTTTATCTCGAGGAAGCCTCACCTCATTTTTAAGCAATCAATTTTAATGCCCACAAAGGGAAGGACGTGGTCGGGGCCCACCTTCTTTTCTGCCCACTACGAGCAACATTATACTCTAACCTCTCAACCGATCACTAAAGAAAGCTTTCTTTATGACTAAAAGTCAAGAAAAACGCAACTAAATGCCAATACCTAAAATTTGCTTGAAGGGGTAATGTCACGAAATTCGGATAAACTCAAATATGTGTTTGGAACACTAAAATGTTCCAATGATTTTGCAGTTTTCCTGTAAAGCACTTAAAACGTGCACTGAAACTATTCGCGGTTGTCTACGGCCACCGATGACGAGGAGGAAATGGCTTAAACCTGAAATAAAGTTAGGTTAACAGTTTTCAAGTTTTGGCTCTATGTCTTGGAAATCACTATAATAGAATACTAGTTTCCTTTCTTCCAAGAAACGATTTGAAATCAACCTATTCGTGTTACTTGGGCTATTCATGTAATACAAAAAGGGATACCCAAAATGACCATAGTTACAAATCGAACGTTTACGCGGGCGATTGCAGAGAAAATCCCGGAAACCTATACATTTCTGAAAGCTTAATATTTGTAGAATTCATTGTCAATTTCGAAATCAATATTTGAGAAAAAGAAAACGCGTAATGTATATTAAGAGAGAAAGCGAAATTTAAGGCTTCGCCTTAATCACTTTCGTTTCCCCACGCCAGTAATCGGAGCAACGCGGTTAACATCAGAAATGTCTCCTAACACTTCGCCCTAAAAAAAGGTGTCTGCGACTTTTCCGTTGTTTCCCAATGTTTGATACCATTAGTGTTTACGTATCCTTCCAGAAAACAGACCATAACTTTTAAACGGGAGCGAATTTCAAAAAATGCCGATATATTTTTGCAAAGAAGGTATCTTAGAACATTCGCGCCGATTTTGAGCCAAATCGGTCGAAGGATGCGGGAAAACCAACTTAAAATATTCACCCTTCACCTAGATTTTATTTCATCGAAAAAAGACGGAAAACCATTTCCCAGCTTGATACGTCCGGGTGTCAAGAATCTCACTTGTGGTGCAAGAGTAAATGATTTGGGGTGAATGATATATGAAATGAAAATGTAAATGACTTATTGGCAGATATCGGGCATGCATTTGTTCACGACAACAGTGGCGAACTGACAGCCTATACCAAACAGACATCCAAACTGTGCGAAAAACGAAAGAAGGAGCTATGACAGTGAGCGGCTTACAGGTTTGTTTCCAAAATTTCTCTGTATCTTATACTGAAAGTATTTGTCCGCGGCACCCAATATCATTTTGATAACGCGCAACGATCTTGCAGAAACCCTGCCACGAACCAGTAAAAGATCACGAGCAAACACGCGAGGAGGAGAGCGGTCCATTCCGCCGTCGACCAACGTTAACCCAGGAACGAGAATGCTAACTGAGATGGCGGTAGTCCGGTAAGAAGTGACTCATTCGAACTAAGAATATTCATTACTTGATCTCTGGGCTCTATAAATTAACCGTAATTTGAACGCAAGGCCTAAAGCTAAAATGTTGTTACTTGGAATGTTTGATTCACGCAATCGAACTGAAACGATAACTTTTTATCGCATACTCATTTGTCCCTTTTGTAGCTACTACGGCACACACTTTTATATACAAACAAATTGTCTGGATACCCTGTGTTTGTAGCTACAACGGCACACACTTTCAGCAGTCGTGGAATTGTGAATTTTTCTTGTCATACTTTACTGAGACTCCCGTCAACGTTCGCCGTTTGGGCTTCTTTGCCGATGTAAATGGACACATTTTTTTCTTGAGCTTTCGCGAGGACATCAGGACAATGAACACAGCTAGTAGAACGAAATAATTTTTCTCGAAAAACTAGATGAACGGCTCGCGTGCACGCTTGCTTTGTTGTGATGAAATGATCACGGTGAAATGCTACGCGTTCATATCACACGTGACTTGCGGTGAATAGTAATTAGCGGTGACAGAACTGGTGACAGAAACTTCTCAACGCATAATTAGTCATACCAGCACCACGAAATAGTTTTTCGTAATTCGTTTAAAAAGTAAAGCAACTTTTCTTCTCGCTTTTTTTTTTTTTTTGCAAAATGTTCATTCTAGGCTTCCCAATTAGAATCATGAAAAATGTGCTATTTTCAATTTCCGGCCAAACTCCTGGTATCCTGGTACCCTAATATTAAAACTTACACACACTCTTTAATCGCGTAAATATCAAAAGACATGCTTATACTACTAACAAGGTTATAACGAATTGACAGACAGCTCTTCACGAGCTTAGAATCTGGACTTACCTTCACGCTGTTCTTCCCACTCTGCAAAAACTAGACAAACAGAGGTTAAAGCTTGTTACGGATAATAGTATCGAAAGTTGTCTTATTGAATTAAGAAAGGTGAATCAGGAAATACATCAAAGTAATCGTCACCCTCAAAAACAAAAACAACAACAACAACAACAACAACAAAATAATAATTTAATAATACCGAGCCATAACTATTGAGATGCCTAGAAATTCTTCATCTCCTAATGGTATTAACCATCCTTGTAACATAATACACGTTCCTCCTAAACAACATGATATTAAAGTAATTCAAATGATTTTTATTGCTGCAACATTGTGCAGTGAGACCAAAATAAAATAACATGAAGTGAAAGTACAAATTGAAGAAAGACGCAACCGTTCAATACGAGAAGCTCATGCTCAAGAGCTCGACCACTGCAGCATTATTGTCCAGTGAGATCACAATAAAGCAACATGAAGTCAAACTACAAAGCCAACGAAGACGCAGTTATGGCTTCAAATCACTACCTACTAGAGCGGCCTTCAACAACAGTGTTCATCACTAGCTACACTATACTCTAACCTCAACCAAGCGACCGATCACTAAAGAAATTAAAGCTGTCTTTATGACTAAAAAGTCAAGAAAAACGCAACTAAATGCCAATACACCTAAAAGGTTACTGTAGGGGTCGAACTTTAAGCTTTTACACGCTCTTTAATCGCGTACTTATTGCGTTCGACGTTAGCCGGGAGAACGCAACCTATTCTTGGGTGCCCTGTGATACTAAGTGGTGAGATGTACCATTCCTGCGCCATCTTGAATTACGTCATAAATGATATCGTGACTTTAGCCTGACTAATTTGTTTATTTACGCACTTGTGAAGTTCGACGTTTGACTCAACAGGCGAACATCACTAATTTGGGTCGACCTAAACTGCAAAGTAAGGCATTTCACATGGCCTTTGCAGACCGAAAACATATTTTTAAAAACTGATTTCCAAGTGAAACGAACTACGGTTACCAGCTAGACCCTATGGCGCAAGCGTGTGACACGTTGGATTATAGCGGAGCTCCGACGGCCCGAAGGGCCGTCAAGCGGAGCACCATACCTATAGAAACCCGTCAACTGCTTTTCTCATGGTAAAAATGGCTAGCGGTATTGCTCGTGGGCGCGTACGCACCACGACGACGACGGAGTCGCCCAATAATTAATGATATCCTAATAATAATCATAATAATCCAACATGGCGGCCATACTCCACCTGGCCCAGCTGACCAGCTACTTTACAGCGTACGTCTTTGATACTAGACATCCATCTTATAACCAATTGACACCTGTCAAAACAAGGTATCTGCTGACCAGTGTCACGTGACCATATCGCGGGCTCAAGTTCGAGGTCAGCTGTTTTTTTGAAGTTGACCGCTGACCAGGTACTTGCTTTCGATTGGATCGCAGGCTCAAGCCAGGTGTGGGACACCCAAACCAAATCGAGGCCTTTAAAATTTTTCGCGCGCTTTCTGCGGCTCGTAATTTCACATTCAGTTGGTTTCTTTATTTTGAGCAAAACAACTTCATCTTCTTCGATCGAAGTTTGTCTTTCGCTAAAAAAGCATAAAAATCAAGAACTTGTCAAAAGATACTCCGGAAGGTGAATTTTCAAGTGATGAAAGGAAGGACGAAAGGTTTTTCCCATGAAAAGCTTCAAAGATTGTGCGGTTGAAAACAGTATAATTCAACGCTTCAAGGGCTTTCACTTCACCGCGGCATCTTGCATCTCACCAAGAAAAGTCACTTAACAGTTCACCGGTATTAATGGGAGGAACGAGTAGCTCAAAGTCTGTGGAAGAAGCTCTTTCTTTGGACAAACCGTTTGCTATTTTTGCGGATGCTTGTTTTTCCTTTACTGAAGCTTACGTATTTTAAAGTGGTAGAAACCTCTACAACACAGCGCAGGACAGTGAGGTAAATTAAATAACTAGAAGCTTAACATTTGCTTTAATCCTTGTTATTTTTGTTCAGGAATGAAACTGTATTTTTCTCTCGAATGGATATAAATAACAATCATCTGTACTCGTTTTGGACGCAAAGAAGTAGTTGAATTGTTTGTTTGTTTTGTTACGTTGTTTTCTTTGCAAGCGAACGAGTGTTTTTACTCGGCTTGGCTGACTGTTTTTCCACCTTGGTTCCTCAATAGCGTTAAGAAACTTTTGCCCTTATCTTATCAACACGTAATCGCAATGAGTCCTCGTAAAATTAAGCATTAAAGGGGGAAACTCGAGCTCGAGTAAAAATAAAAAATCCGATCAAATGCATGTGCATGTGCACTTCTCAAAATCTGACATTAAGTTGTCAAAATGCTGCCAAAACAGTCAAAACCCAGCGCGCTTCACTTCGTCAAGTCTTTAAGAGATCTTCGTCGAAAGCAGCCTGTAAACAACAATTAAGTTTCGCCGTCTTTAAACATGTCGGCTTAATTTGTTTGAACCGGTAAGAATCAGCGTTTGGATGTTAAAAACAGCGAAATGGGTTGACTGTCTGGCTGGTTTTGATAAATTTTATAGTGGACGGGTCTGCGAGAGAAATGCTCGTTTGGTTTGGCAAGCGCTTTCTTCGTTATCTGGATGATGTTTTGCCACTGAGAATCATTAATTGAAGAAGGTTCTTCGGAAGACATGGGAAGTAACAGTAAAACCATCAAAGCACTTAAGTGTTTTGTGTAAGCCAAGGAAAGATTTTGTGGGAAATGGCTCTATTATTCAGCTCTGTCGCATTCCGAGTGATTGCTGTCTCAGTGATTCCTGTTGACTGCTCTAAACGATCAGGTGCGGACCTCTTTTTTGTCTTTTCTACGGACATTTATGTCAAATTTGCTAAGCAATTTTTCTAGCTTAATACAAGATAGTTTTGTTACTTGTCTAATTTCTCCACCTTCTCCAAGAATCTTCGAAGAAATATTCGTATTGTGCTTTGTTTTCTTGTAATATGTTTGTTTGTTCTATTGTTTCTGAACCGCGGTCAATTCCTGTTGTCACTGCTGTAAACGAAGAGTTTGTACCCTTTATATTCTTTTCTAGGGGCATTTATGTCATAATAAATACCGATCTTCCTAGCTTTATCAGTACAAGCTATTTTAATTACTAGCTAGTCTTGTTTAATTTCTCCACCTTCTCCTTCTTCGAGCAAAACACTCGCCGGCATCGTACTTTGTTTGCTTGTTGTGTTTTTGTTTTGTTTTGTTTGTTTTTTTTTTTGATCCGCTTTGAATCCCTTTACGCTTTCATCTGAAAGTAGTTAGGACTCAAGAATGTCTGTCTTTTTTTTTTTTTTTTTTTTTGCAAACGTTTACTATCGAAAACTCTTCGTTTTCCCTGCTGCTGCTCAATTTGTTTTGGACACAAATTAAACTGGCCCAAATAAACCCTTGCGATGTTGCTCGGTGAGAGTGTGCAGCTCCGATTCTAGGCTTGGCGTGGCTAAATATATATATGGCCTTCAGCTTTTCTTTTTTTAATCGCTACATAACAGACTGGAATGGTGTTCTATCCAACATCATGCATGCACCTTCTTTAAGCAGTTTAAGTCCTATGTATTACATTATTAGTGTCAATTTTAAATCAGATGTAGCTTGTGAGTGACAAGTATGTAATTTAATTAGGTTTGCTTTGGATTACTTCATAATTTTTAGTTTCAATCTCAAATCAGGGGTGAATTGTAAGAGACAAGTATTTGATTTAATTTAATTAGGTTAGCTTTGGGCCACGTTTAAATTTCACCTCTTAGTTTTTAGAATGTGTAATATTAGATAATATTCTTTGTATGGGAATTTAGTTTCTCCCAATTGTTCTCCAGTCATGCACTTTTATGTTTTGTATCAACTTAGTTGTATTCGCATGACAAAGTATTATTAAACTTAAAACTTAAAATTAAACTTAAAATAAGCTCTTTCTCATCAATGTACACATCCTTTGGACTTCCTTCTCCTGCATACAGTCTTTCAATTAATTTTATTAGTTAAGCTGGTCACACCAATCTTGTGGGATGTTTGGATGACATTTGGCATTAATGTTTAATGGAATCTCTGATGTTTGATGAAGTATGTTAAGATCAAGTTAAGATGGCTAACACAGATTTCCAGCACTTTTGCTATGATGAATCACCTTGATAGTGGTATCAACCAAATGCCCAATATTTTATTATCAAGTTGTTTGGTCTTGCACTTAACTGGCCAGAAGAGCAGCTGGATTTCTTTTTGAAAACACTGTAGGTGCATTGAGTGATGAGCTTAATGTTAGCAAGCAGTTTTCTTTTTGTGTGATAGTAAGGTCAAGAAGTAATTGATCAAAAGAAATATCTTGGTCTTAATTCATGGCATCGAAGTATTTTTATTGATTTCCATGTATCTTTCCTTCATAATTTTTGTGAGGCATACATATATCCAGAGGATACACAATTTCTGATTTCTGACTGTCTCATGGGAGGCTGTGGATAATTGAAATTGCATTCATTATGAAGTGATGATCTGAATCACTATATATCTGATGTGATACTGATTCCAAGGAGCAATCACCAGGCTTCTCCACCAATTTCTAGTGGCTCTAAACCATACCTAAGTAGCTAAGTATGTAACTAAGTTGCGTACAGTCCCCCGTTGAACGGGGAAACAGACCTGTCCTTAGGTATTGCTCTAAGATGTTAAGAAATGTTTTGTTTTAAAAATTTATAGATGAAAACTAGCGTTGCAGGTTCTTTTTTACACAAGGTATTAAAGATTATTTTTTAAAAACCTACCTCAATATTTTTATTTTACTTTTTTAACATCTCCAAACTCAGTTTGGAAAGGAATTTTTATTACCTTACTCAATAGAACGCTTGTTTTTAGGAGGGTTGGGGGTCCAAATCCGTAAAAGGGGATTCATATCTGCTAGCAGTTCTGGACTAGGGGGTCCAAATCTGATCCACAAGCAGATCTGGACTGGAGGGTGCAAATCCACGGGGGATCCAAATCCACTGTGCCACTGGCTCAGATCACCTTTCCATACTATTTTTTACAGCATTGGGTCTGTAGCTTGAGTGAGGTCAGATGGGTGATATGACAAGCAGACTATATGTAAATGCCAGTAGAAAAAGAATGCTTTTGGAGCTCCGCTTTTAGGCTTGGCTAAATATATATATTAATCAAAAATTTCCCGTAAAATCAAGCACTGTTTGTGTTGTACAATTTAGAGAGCACATTCAACCAATGTTGGGATCGTTTACATAATTTTCCCTAACTGTTGAAGGAAACAAATCAAGGTGCCCTATCAGAACATAATTGCTTTTGTGACATAAGATGCTGAACACATCTCGTATCAAGTACGCTGGCTGAGTCTGAATAATAATAATAATAATAATAATAATAATAATAATAAACACTTTTATATAGCGCATATACAGCAGCTCTATGCGCTTTACACAATATTCACACGATTACATCATAAATGATATATCGTAAATAAAAATATATATTTGCTGAAAATAAGAACCAAAACCTTGTTTACACTTCAATATTGTTTTTTCATGGCAAGATCTGAAATATTACCGAACCTAAGCTAAATACCAGCCGTCCAGCCGACAAGGAAGCACATAACCGATCACAACCCGCTTTGAGTCACGTCATGTTACAAACCTGTAATCGATTTCAGTATTATCACATCAGACTACAGTAAAAACACGCAACTAAGAACCTGAAAATTAAGAACCTGTTAGCCTAAAATTTGGATTTTATACCCCCTATAAACAAGAACCTATTTAGCCTAAAAATTGAAAACAGGTTCTTATTTTCTAAATTCATATTTAGTACATTACAGCTGCAGTGCAAGAATCCTATTGGAAGAAAAAAGCAGATTCTCATTACTGTAACAATGAGGTTTTTTTAATTGAAAGTAGAAAATAGGCCAATAACCATCTTGTTTTGCAGCTGAGTTTTATTTCCTTTTCACCAGAATTAAGAACCTATTTTAAGAACCTAAGTAGCCTAAAATTGTGTTAACCACCATTTATATAAGAACCTGTTTAGGCTACTTCCCAAAAAATGCAGGTTCTTAGTTGCGGGTTTTTACTGTACCGCAGCAATAGATACGCAAGCGCATTCCTGATCTACGATTACAACTAGTTATAACTTAAATATGGAAAGGGAATAATTAGTTAATTTTAAAATGAACTTGACTCGTGACCACAAATTATCAAAGCGTAAAAAAATCATAAGAGTGTCTGGGATCTGAAATTCAGTTTAACAAACTTCTCATTTTTTCCTCTTTCGTGAACTTTATTTCCAGGAAGCCTGGCCTCATTTTTAGCTCGTGGAGAGCTATCGGGATGGTTGGGGAATCAGGATGTCAGGCGTAAACAATGGAAAATTTGTAATCGATTTCCGATCGTCTCAAGTTCGGCAGGCGCTTTCATGTATTCGTTAAATGGTCGTTAAGAATGCTCTTATTCGTCAAGCACATTCAAGGAACAAACAAACTTTATTCTGTCCTGTATTTCTCTGATATTGAAAAAGCTTTCGGTCACTATTAGGTTGTTCTGACTTTGGTCAAGCTTGTGTTTCGTGGACCGGGATCACTAATTTGCTCATTACAAAAGGTAATCAAAAATTGTTTTATCTGATATAAGAATAGCGTATTCCCAAGCATCGAGACGGCACGAGGTTAGACAGCCGTTCTAGGAATTCTCATATGCTCAAAGACTCTTCGTGGTTGCTGTGTAAAAATTTTCATTTTCATTCGCTGACACTTAATGTTTTCACGTATTCGAATGCTAAATAAAGGTAAACAAATGTTCATGGTGTCATATGTTCAATCAAGCGTAACGCGGTGAGGAATAAAGATAATCATCTCCTGTGAAATGCGCCTCCGACAATTTTCAGTTGTCAAAACATTTTGAATCTTCGACAGCCTCTGCATTATATACCTCACTTATTTTGTCTTCGTTCTGAGCTGCTGTACTTCGAGCAAAATAATTCTCAACAAACTTTGACTCACAAAATGTGCGTTTCGTTACCATATGAGCTCATATAAGAGGATATTTTGTTTCGTCTGTGTGCAAATTTTTGGCGTTTACTCACAAAATATCTGGCTGGTTTTTTCACGGTTTTTCTGTGATAGGTTATTTGCTTGTTTATTATAACAACGGCATGGACAACAGCCTTTTGAATTCTTGTTTACCGGTGTTTTATCCTTTGTTAAGCACATGCGTATGCAAATTAGGGAAGCGATCAAGAAACAAAAGGTTCTATGTATATTAAATACGCAGCGCAAATTTCATAAAAAAAATCTTAGGAAAAAAGTGCGCATTATACACAGGTAAATACGGTAAACTGTTACTTGGTATTACAGTTTTTCTTGAACAAACTACTCTTCTACTAGAGTGGTTTCAAAACTCCCATTCCACAACGTATATTAATCAATGAACAACAGTCAAGATACAACCAACGAATCAAATAGTGAAACAGAAAAATGTATTACACTGCATTTCAAACCACTCTATAGGCTTCATAATTCACTACATCACCTCCCTGACACAGTATCCCACTTACTCCACGAGCTTACCACAGGATGCCTTTGATTTAAGCAATAAATCTAAATGCACGCAAAGGGAAGGACGTGATCGGGGCCCACCTTCTTTTCTGCCCACTACGAGCTACATTACACTCTAACCTCTCAACCGATCACTAAAGAAATAAAAGCTTTCTTTATGATTAAAGTCAAGAAAAACGCAACTAAATGCCAATACCTAAAATTTGCTTAAAGGGGTAATGTCACGCAATTCGGATAAACTCAAATATGTGTTTGGAACACTAACATTTTCCAAAGATTTTGCAGTTTTCCTGAAAAGCACTTAATACGTTCACTGAAACTATGGCCACCGATGACCTGGAGGAAATGGCTTAAACTTGAAATAAGGTTAGGCTAACAGTTAACAAGTTTTATCTCTATATCTTGGAAAAAGCACTATAATATAATACTAGTTTCCTTTCTTCCAAGAAATGATTTGAAATCAACCTTTTCGTGTTACTTGGGCTATTCATGTAATACAAAAAGTACTTCCTCACAATCTGAACAAACTTATAACAGGAATTATCGTGACAGTACCCCTTTAATCGCGTACTTATTAAAGACATGCTTATACTACTAACAAGGTTATGACGAATTGACAGACAGCTCTTCATGAGCTTAGAATCTGGACTAACCTTCAGGCTGTTTTTTCCACTCTGCAAAAACTAGACAAACAGAGGTTAAAGCTTGTTACGGATAATAGTATCGAAAGTTGTCTTATTGAATTAAGAAGGGTGAATCAGGAAATACATCAAAGTGATCGTCACCCTCAAAAATTAAAACAACAACAACAACAAAATTGTTTAAGCTTATACACGCTCTTTAATGGCGTACTTATTATAACTTTAATATGGAAAGGGAATAATTAGTTCATTTAAAATGAACTTGACTCGTGACCACAGATTATCAAAGCGTAATAAATCATAACAGTGTGCGGAATCTGAAATTCAGTTTAACAAACTTCTCATTTTTTCCTCTTTTCGTGAACCTTATCTCGAGGAAGCCTGGCTTCATTTTGTAAGCAATTAATCTCTATGCCCGCAAAGGGAAGGACGTGATCGGGGCCTACCTTCTTTTGTGCCCACTACGAGCTACATTACACTCTAACCTCTCAACCGATCAATAAAGAAATTAAAGCTTTCTTTATGACTAAAACTCAAGAAAAACGCAACTAAATGCCAATATCTAAAATTTGCTTAAAGGGGAAATGTCACCCAATTCGGATAAACTCAAATTAACAATTGGTTCATGCGTCAGCGTGCGTCCATCGAGATATGAAGCACCCGAGGCTTTCCTTGGGCCAATTTTGTGTCCAAAAACTTGAGCAGCTGTAGGGAAAGTGAAGAGTTTTCGACACGGCAAACGTTTGCAAAAAAAGACAAACATTCTTGAGTCCATACAACTTTCAGATGAAAGCGTAAAGGAATTCAAAGCGGATCAAAAACAAAACATAGCAAAAAAACAAAGTACGATGCGTGTGTTTGTTAAAAGATTCTTGGAGAAGGTGAAGAAAGTAAACAAGACTAGCTAGGACTACTGAACAAACACATCTTGTATTATTATAAGCTAGAAAAATTTGTAAGGAATTTTGACATAAATTCCCGTAGAAAAGACAAAAAAGTGATACGAAACTGATCGTTTAGAGCAGTCAACAGAAATTGAAAGCGGTTCAAAAACTACAAAACAACAAAATAAAATTGTAAGAAAACAAAGCACGATGCGTACTTTTGTCCGAAAATTTTTGGAGAAGGTGGAGAATTGAGACAAGTAACAAACATATCTCGTAGTAAGCTTTTAAGAATTGCTAAGCAAATTTGACATAAATGTCCGTAGAAAAGACAAAAAGGTAAGCTTATACGAACCTGATAGTTCAGTCAGAGAGAGACAAAGAGTTGGCAATCACTCGGAACGCGGTAGAGCTGAATAATGATGCCATTTCACACAAAATCTTTCCTTACCTAAGAAGACACAAAACCCGAAAGTGGCTTGATAGTTTCACTGTTACTTCCCATGTCCACCGAGGAAGCCTCTTCAATTAAAGATTCTCAGCGGGCAAAACATCATTCAGTTATAACGAAGACAGCTTCTCCCTCGCAGACCCGTCCACGATAAAATTATGAAAGCCAACCAACACATTTCGCTATTTTAAACATCCAAAAACTGATTCTTCAAAAAGCTCGAGAGTTAATCAAGTAAACGGCGACAGTTCATTATTTACAGTCTTTGGACGAAGATCTGTATAACTTTTTCAAATGAAGCGTGCAGCTTTAGCGCTGGTTTTGACATTTTCTGGACAGCTTTTTGACAACTTTCTGTCAGATTTTGAGATATGTATTTGATCGGCTTTTTTTACCCTCGAGCGTGAGTTTCTGCATTAAAGCTTTTAAATACCCCTTTCCCTCGTAGACACGTACACTCTAAAATTACCAAAGCCAGCCAAGACATCCAAACGCTGATTCTTACCGGTTCAAACAAACAAAAATCGAAAATTAATCAGGTTACACGACGAAACTTTGGCGCGCGGAGCTCTGCTATAAAGAGAAATTCCCTGCGTTACGTCATCAGCGTGCACAATGGGTATATGAAACACGCTCGCGCAATTAAATTTGACTGCACTAATTTACCAGCTATGTTATAATGTGTTTGGAACACCAAAATGTTCCAAAGATTTTTCAGTTTTCCTGGAAAGCACTTAATACGTCCACTGAAACTGTTCGCGGTCGAAAGTTGTCTTATTGAATTAAGATGGGTGAATCAGGAAATACATCAAAGTAATCGTCACCCTCAAAAACAAAAACAACAACAACAACAACAACAATAATACCGAACCATAACTATTGAGATGCCTAGAAATTCTTTATCTCCGAATGGTATTAACCATCCTTGCAACATAGAGTTTTATATCGAACCGTGCTTTTACTGTGTGGATTCTGTGTGGAGGACAACGCAGTCTTTAGTCGGATTTGGTGAGTATGAGTTGATGTTTGTAACGGCGTTCGCGCTGTTCAGTTATGTTGTTATGATGTTTGCATGGAATGGCGCCGTTCATTTTTATGATTTGATGATTGCATGGAACGGCGCCATTCATTTTTATGATTTGATGTTTGCATGGAATGGCGCCGTTCATTTTTATGATTTGATGTTTGCATGGAATGGCGCCGTTCAGTTTTATGATTGATGTTTGAATTTGCCACAGCGTTCGCGCTGTTTAGTTTAATTATGCGGGTTCAGTTGAGTTGAATTTGCATGACATGTTAAGACTAGTTCATTGTGCGGATCCATTCATGCGTCGTGTCTTTTGTTCGAATTCCTAGAAATGAGCGCTCGCTCGCACGTGTATTCTCGCAAAAAAAATCACAATGGACGAATTCAAACGAATGTTTTTTATTGTTCAGTGTTTTCTTCTTACAATGATACAATGTGGGATTCTTCCATTCGTTTTTTATCGTTTCTTCCATCGGATTTCCATTTGTATTTCTGTCGGATTTCTGTCGGATTTCCATCGGGTTTCCATCGGGTTTCCATCGGGTTTCTGTCGGGTTTCCGTCGGTTTTCTGTCGGGTTTCCATCGGGTTTCTGTCGGGTTTCCATCGGGTTTCTGTCGGTTTTCCGTCGGTTTTCCGTCGGTTTTCGGCTCATATCCTCCATCCTAATGTTTGCTTTTCACAAGTTCCACACAGTAGAAGTTCGCCATCTTTCTGCTTGTCCAAAAAACACGTGCACTCGTCACACAACCACAATCTTCTAAGCCGATGACACGTGTCTTCCAAACTCTTGTTGGCGCGCTGACATCGTTGTAACTGTTCTGTCAACTCGTCATTTTTCAGGTTCGCTTCTTGTAGCAATCCCATCACATTCGCGAGTGTTGACATGGAAGATTGATGATGTTTGGTTAGGCGCTCGTTCTCCGTTAACGTTTCTTCCAGTAGCGTTGTCACATTCTTTAAGGTGGAAGACAGGGATAGGCATTTCGAAGACTCTGCCATCACCTTCTTGCTTGAACGTCGTTTTCTTAGCGTAATGACTTACCAAACTGCGTAGCACCTTTTTATAGCCTCTTACAGTTTTTTCAAAACCGATTCACTGTCTACCTTCATTCGATCAGTTTTAGCTCATTTTTTTCTCATGTCCTGTCTCACGTGATCCTGCAAGGGGAAGTTCATGTGGTTAGCCACACGCGAGGCTGCTTGGCGGGTGATATGTACGAATGCTCTGTCATCATATACTCGTACCTCGTGGAGTCAACTCGTCCCTTCGTGGGTCGAGGTTTTTACGACAAAGACGAACGTTTGGCGTGGGCAGGCACTCTGGCTAGCTAGATCCAATGTGGGCTTTACAGTGTGATTGGCGATGAAGGGTCTGTTTTCCGTGGAGTTTTTGTCGGATTTCTGTTCATATGCTCTGAAATAGGTTCCTTTTGTTGTTGTGTTTGCTTTGTTGGTCTAGCGGTAAGACGCTGTGTTGTGGCCACAGAGACCCAGGTTCGACTCCTGGACAGGGCAATTTTTTTCTGCTGTTGGGTTTGGAAGTGTAATAGGGTAGCATCTCTTTTTTTTGGTTAGAGTATGACGAAACGAGCGGCCAATCATCCGCTGGATCTGAACGACAGTGACGATGAACTCAACAATGTTATGGACATACATGAACGGCGACATCGACTGCAACCCTTGGATCTGACCGAGAGCGATGAGGAATTGGTCGGCGAACCAGAACCTCTGTTCATAATCCAGTTTAGGCCTATAGGTCCACGTCGTCGTTGGCGGAACATCGTGGTAGGACAGCAATTTGGGGCCACCATTCACCAGCTTCGTTCGCCTACTGCTGAGGACAACCTGGGCCAGGAACTCATGTCAGCCCTCCATCGCGCCATCCATATACAGTTGGATTCCCTCAACGCCCGCGGAGGGGACCGCGTAAACTTCACCATCCAATCGAACAGTTACATACACGCGTTCCAGTCAATTAATTTCAGGGTGGATGAGTTCCAGGAAGGGTCAACACGGTTGGATGAGCTGCTACAACAGCTGGCTAACAAGTTGAATTCCAATGAGTCGTTCAACGTGAGAGAGCCATTACAGATCAACTTCAACCTGGTACGAATACCGCAAGCCGGAGGTCGCCCTAGGAAAAACAACCCTGGCACCAAATGCCTTGACGAGGTGAATCGGCGTAAACGGGCCATCGTCACGATCAACAATGACGATGAGTTGCTGTGCCAGGGCGATCGTGACGGTGCAAGCGTATTGTCATCGCGAGGAGGGGAGGGAACAGCAGCGTGACTGGGACAATCTTCGTCAAGGTCGAGGTGTCCAAGGGTTCTTAGCCGAGAAGTTACACCAAGAAGCCAATGTTCCCTTAGGTCGTTGTGGACTTGAGGAACTGGAACGTTTTCAGGCCTATCTTGCTCCCCAATACCAACTACTCGTCATGTGCAGGGCTAAGCCCTTTATCCTTCTGTTTAAGGGTCCAGAGGCACCCCCCAGATCCGTCTGTTAAAGTCAGACAACCACTACGACGGTTGTACCTCCTTTCCCGGTTTTGTCAACCGCAGCTATTATTGCACCCTGTGTGAAAGGGGGTACGACCACGAAGATGCCTCCAACCATCCTTGCGAGGGGCGAACCTGTCGTTGTTGCGGTAGAGGTAATTGCCCTGACCACAGATTGGGCAAGCAGCCCGAGTTGGTATGTCGTCAATGCCACCGGCTCTTTCAAGGAGACGACTGTCTCCAATACCACATCTCTAAACGGCAATGTGAAAAGGTCCGTGTATGTCTGGGCTGCAAAGCTCAGTATACCGTCAACAAAAAGAAGCCCCACCGATGTGGGATGGCTACCTGCCCTTGTTGCCAAGAACACGTCGAGATTGCCAGCCATAAATGTCACATCCAACCGGTTGAACCCGAGGAAACGTTCGAGACCATGGCCGAGTGGAGAGTCGCCTATCGTGCCGCCATCGCAAAGAAGATCAAACCTCCACCACCAGCCCCTCTCTCCGTCTATGCGGACATTGAAGCTCTTCAGCTGCCGGACCGCACTTTTCAGCCAATCCTTCTCTGCTACAAGGCTGAGGATGATCTGACCATCCACACTCTTTACGGCGAGGATTGTTGCGATCGATTCCTCCGGGAGGTAGATGCCATGACAGCCATTCCTGAGTGTGATGTGGAACGACAAGTCATTGTCCTCTTTCACAATCTCAAAGGGTTTGATGGCATGTTTCTGTTGCACAGGTTGTATGAAGAACAACGTACCGTGGAAGCGCAACTTACTGTGGGCGCGAAGGTCCTATCCTTCCGGAGTGGAAACGTCACATTCAAAGACTCGCTGTGTTTTCTACCTTTTCCTCTGTCTGCCTTTCCTTCCACCTTTGGTCTTTCTGAACTAAAAAAAGGGTTCTTTCCCCATTCTTTTAACACCCCTGCCAATCAATCCTATATTGGTCCACTTCCCTCCCTGGATTACTACGACCTTGACGGTATGACGGAGAGGAAACAAACGGAGCTGAAAGAGTGGCACAGAGAAGAGTCGGCCAGACAGCAACCCTTTGATTTCAAAGAGGAAATGATCGCTTATTGCAAATCCGATGTGGAGTTGTTAAAAGCGGGGTGTGAGTCGTTCATCAAGGAATTCAAAGCAGAGGCCGGCTTCAACCCTTTCCATCAGTGTATGACGGTTGCCTCCTCGTGTAACGAATATTGGAGACGACATCATCTTCAGGCGGACACCATCGCCGTGAGGCCACTGCATGGTTGGAGAGGGGCAAATGTCAACCAGTCCCTCAAGGCCTTGCAGTGGCTCTACTTCTTGAATGCTCAGCTTCGCTCTGACGATGATGCCATCCTCACCGACCCTATCAGACATGTACGTAACGGAGGAGAACAGAAAGTGACAACACCAGGCAGCTCCTACTTTGTAGACGGGTATGATCCCCTCCGTCGAACCGTCTACGAGTTCCATGGCTGCTTTTGGCATGGTTGCAAAACATGCTTTCCTACCAACCGACATCTAAAGCGCCGTTCCCACAGTGATCGTACCTTGGAGGAAGTCCTACGAGCCACTCACCACAAAACTACCATTCTACGCCAGGCTGGTTATACAGTCCACGAAATGTGGGAGTGTCACTGGAACCAGCGGATGAATCATCCAAACTCCCCGGAAGCCACCTTTGTCAGTACATTCCAGCTAACACCCCCTCTCAACCCTCGCGATGCCTTCTTTGGTGGCCGAACGGGAGCTGTGACCCTACATGCTGTTGCGGAAGAAAATGAAGAGATTCGATACGTCGATGTAACCTCCTTATACCCCTGGGTGAACAAGACCGCCACTTACCCTGTTGGACACCCTACAATCATCACTTCACCCAATCACACCGATATCCACCAGTACTTTGGTCTAGCTTCTGTGGATCTCCTACCTCCCACTGAATTGTTTCATCCTGTGTTACCCGTCAGAAGTGAAGGCAAACTAACATTTCCTCTATGTCAATCCTGTGTTAAGACTGAGCAAGCCAAACCTATGCTGGAAAGGTCCTGTTCCTGTCCTCATACAGATACTCAACGTACATTGCGTGGGACGTGGTGCAGCCCGGAAATCGTCAAAGCTGTTGAGAAGGGCTATCAAGTCACCAACATCCATGAAGTATGGCACTTCCCAGAACACCAGCGCGTAACCGGCCTGTTCGCTAATTATGTCAATACCTGGCTTAAAATTAAGCAGGAGGCGTCAGGCTGGCCGCGATGGTGTCGGACAGAGGAGGATAAACAGCAGTATATCAGGGATTACCATCAACGGGAAGGGATCCTCCTCGACTATCATCGGATCTGCAAAAACCCTGGATTAAAGGCATTAGCGAAGCTTATGTTGAACAGCTTTTGGGGGAAATTTGGCGAACGAGAGAATAAGCCAATCACCATCAGCATCGCCCGCCCCCACGAGCTGTTCAACCTGCTCACTGACACCACACGGATTGTCTCTACCATACGTATATGCACAGAGGACATGTTGGAAGCCGTGTATACTCATGTGGATGAAGACCTCCCCTCCAACCACAAAACCAACATCTTTGTGGCCGCGTTCACCACCAGCTGGGCTAGATTTAAGTTGTATTCCCATCTAGATTTGTTGAAGGAGCAGGTTATGTACTACGACACGGATTCGGTGATCTACCGATGGAGAGAAGGACAACCGTCTATCCCCCTGGGCGATTATCTGGGGGATATGACGGACGAGTTGGAGGGTGATACGATCGCCGAATTCGTGTCGGGGGGTGCAAAGAACTATGGCTACCAGACCGTGGGAGGCAAGAAGGAATGTAAGGTCAGGGGTTTTACCCTCAATGTGCGTGGGAGTGCTGTGCTCAATTTCCAGTCCATGAAGTCAAACATCCTTCGCGAACTCAAAGACCCACAAGAGCAGAGGCGCAACCTCATGGTCACTAACCCCAATCATTTTCAGAGGGACAATACGGCTAAGAGGATCAAACTAACGAAAAGAGTCAAGAGATATGGCTTAGTCTTTGACAAACGTGTCATTGATCCAACCACCAAGACCAGTTACCCCTACGGCTACACGCGTGTCATGAATACTGAAGAAGCCCTAGACTCTGGGGATGAACAACTAGCTGAACTACTGTGCGAACTTTAAACAAATAGTTGTTAAGGGATCAAATAGGTGTGAAGGGATCCTCATCTTTACTTATTCCATACCCTTCCTCTTTACTTATTCCGTGATCTTCATCTTTACTTATTCCTAAAACCTTCCTCTTTACTTATTCCGCGATCTTCATCTTTACTTATTCCGTGATCTTCCTGCGAGCGTCGGTCTCCTTCTTTGTCTTGTTTTTTCCGCTCATATCCAGCCTTTAAATGGTCAATATTCGGTTATATTCAGCTGCAGATAATCGTTAGGTATAATCATGATCCTCACATGTCCCACTTGTAAAATAAGTTGTTTCCGGGCGAGGGCTCACTTGGACCCCTCACATGTCCCACTTGTAAAATAAGTTGTTTCCGGGCGAGGGCTCACTTGGACCCCTCACATGTCCCACTTGTAAAATAAGTTAACTAGTGTAAATAAAAAACGGAGTGTTGGTTTATATCCGTTGTCAGTTTTCCCTGGGATTAGGGTTAAAAAAACTTAGGGTTAAAATTAGGGTTAGCGAAAAAACTTAGGGTTAGGGTTTACAAACGAGAAAAAAACTAGGGTTGGGGTTATTATGCTAATGAGGGGCTAGAAAAAATGTCTGGAATGTTAGGGTTCAAAACAGCAGAAAAAACTAGGGTTGGTTAATTTATGCTAATTATGCACATGATTATGATAATTGACACCTGAAGACAATAGCCCATATGCAAATAAGTCCCATGGGACCGAATACTGCTCTCTGATTGGCTAGGGGTTTTTGATTGACAACCTAGACAATGGCGGCATCCTTTGAGTGCCATACCGCCGAGCAATACTACTGGCTTTTTTTTTTAAACGAGCTTGAGTTTCCGCCTTTAATGCTTAATTTTACGAGGACTCATTGCGATTACGTGTTAATAAGATAAGGGCAAAAGATTCTTAACGCTGTTGAGGTACCAAGGTCAAAAAACAGTCAGCCAAGCCGAGTAAAAACACTCGTTCGCTTGCAAAGAAAATAACGTAACAAAACAAACAAACAATTCAACTAAGTCTTACTTCTTTGCGTCCAAAACGAGTACAGATGATTGTTATTTGTATCCATTAGAGAGAAAACTACAAGGTTCATTCCTGAACAAAAGTAACAAGGATTAAACCAAATGTTAAGCTTCTAGTTATTTAATTTACCTCACTGCCCTGTGTTGTAGAGGTTTCTACCACTTGAAAATACGTAAGCTTCAGTAAAGTAAAAACAAGGATCCGCAAAAATAGCAAACGGTTTGTCCAAAGAAAGAACTTCTTCCACAGAGTTTGAGCTACTCATTCCTCCCATTAATACCGGTGAACTGTTAAGTGACTTTTCTTGGTGCGATGCAAGATGCCGCAGTGAAGTGAAAGCCCTTGAAGCGTTGATTTATACTGTTTTCAACCGCACAATCGATCCAGAGTTTGAAGCTTTTCCTGGGAAAAATCTTTCGTCATTCCTTTCATCACTTGAAAATTCACCTTCCGGAGTATCTTTTGACAAGTTCTTGATTTTTATGCTTTTTACGCGAAAGACAAACTTCGATCGAAGAAGATGAAGTTGTTTTGCTCAAAATAAAGAAACCAACTGAATGTGAAATTATGAGCCGCAGAAAGCGCGCGAAGAATTTAAAAGCCTCGATTTGGTTTGGGTGTCCCACACCTGGCTTGAGACTACGATCCAATCAAAAGCAAGTACATGGTCAGCGGTGACCTTAAAAAAACAGCTGACCTCGATGAGGTCTTAACTTGAGTCCGCGATATGGTCACGTGACACTGGTCAGCAGATACTTTGTTTTGACAGGTGTCAATTGGCTATAAGATGGATGTCCAGTATCAAAGACGTACGCTGTAAAGTAGCTGGTCAGCTGGGCAGGTGAAGTTTAAGCGCATAGACAACTCATATAATAGTTCTAACAGATTTCCATGTTATTGTTCAAACTGGGTGTCTTGTCTCGCTCTTGTGAAACTTTAAGACATGAAATCCTTCCTCAATATAACTTTTAATACATAAGTGGGCTAATTGTGGCGCTATAACAGTTCATTGCGAGTAGCTCCCGCGCAAAACTAGGGAGTTTAGCCAAAACGGTACGGCGGGCTTCAGTACGGCGACCGGGAGTAATTTTGTAAAAATATGGACTACTGCGCATGGCAGGCATTCGCTTTCAGCCGTGGCGGTAAATCCTACTATGTCGGGAAAAGAGGTTTCGCGTAGTCTCTGGTACGTGAGTTTTAAATCGCTTCTTTCTACTTTTCAACAGGTTTCTTTGATTCTTTGACCGTTTAATGGTACTGAAAAACCTTCCTACTTCATTCAGAATGAACATTTATGTACCTTCCTCCTTTCAACCCAACAAATCTGCGTTTATTTTCAGCAGTTGTTTTATGCAGTGAAATGGCGGCAGCAAATGGCAAGAGGATTTCGTTAATACAGCTTCATTGTTTTATTTTTATGTCAAAAGCTGTGTTTTACTCCATTTCCAGAATTTTGAATGCTAATTTCAGACATTCTTAGCATGCAGTAAGATATGCAAGTATCGGTTCGAACGGTTAATCGATGTGTATTTTATTTTAAAATAATTACACTATATTCCAACGCGATTGACGTGTCTTGATTCATTTCAGTCGCAAGTGAATGTAAATAAATAGTCGTTTCCATACAATTTGTCAGTAACGCTCATAGATCGGGTCTCATAGATCGGGAGTCGTGGCCTCTATGTAACATAATACTAAACCAGTAGGGGTTGTGAATATCAAAATTATAATGTCAAGCCTTTTTTTTTCTACTGTCACGTTGCTGTTCTAGACTGCGAAATCAGTTCTAATCCTATTTGAGAATATCAATGCGAGACGTTTTTCAACGCCTCCGCAAAAACCCTCGCCATAACAAAATAAAGTGAAATTCCTTGCTCCTTTGAAGGAATTTATTCCCCAAAGTTAACTGGTGAACGCTGTAAGAAACTAACTCGAACGTAAACTTCACAGCCGTACTGTCTTTGATTTCGCGCTGCTTAAACTTGAACTTTGAAGGGCTACGGCGACGTACTCACCCAAGACCTCCTCGGTCACGACAGCCGTAGTGTCGCCCGCCGTAGTGATTTGCTTAAACTCCCTACTGTTCAGTCGACTACTGCAGCAACATTGTCCAGTAAGATCAAAATAAAATAACGTGACGTCAAACTACAAAGTGTGCAAAGACGCATTTATGGCTAATTCACTGTTCCCACTACGAGCTACATAATACTCTAGCCTCAACCAAGCGATCGATCACTAAAGAAATAAAAGCTGTCTTTATGACTAATAGTCAAGAAATTAAAACCACACTAAGTGCCAATACGTACCTAAAACGCTGCTCGAGGCGTTAAAATCAAAGCCTATATACACGCTCTTTTATCGCGCACCTATTAAAACACATGCTTACACCACTAACCAGGTTGAAACAAATTGAAAGGCATCACTTGACGAGCTCATAATCTGGGCTTACCTTCTCGTGGTTTTTTCTCCTCTGTAAGAACTACAAAATAGAGAGGTTAAAGTCCGTAGCGGCACTATCTCAAAGTCCCTATTAACCATCTCCGCAACATACTACGCCCTAAACAACAGTCTTACATTAGGAATTAAAATGATTTCTATTGATTGAAAGAAAGTGCTTTAACTGACGCATAGACTTTGGAAAACAAAAATAAAACTATATCGTTTAACTTTTTTCGTTTGCAAGATCAAGGAGACTGTACTAATGAAGTCAAACTACAAAGCCAACAAAGACGCAGATTGCACGCAAACATAACTCCGAAAGAGAAAACTGCACTACAATTACAAACAGATGCGACAGCTCTGACAAGACGTTTAAGCCGTTCGGTTAGCTTAGTGGTAGAGCACCGGACTACCGTGCGGGAGGTCGCGGGTTCAAACCCGGGCCGGACCAACAATCAGGGTCTTTAAATAATTGAGGAGAAAGTGCTACCTTTGTAATGACATCTGCAAATGGTTAGACTTTCTAGTCTTCTCGGATAAGGACGATAAACCGTAGGTCCCGTCTCACAACTCTTCATAATTGATTCTGTGGGACCTTAAAGAACCCACGTACTGTTCGAAAAGAGTAATAATAATAATAATAATATAGGCTTATATAGCGCTGTTTCTAGAAATTCAACAGCGCTTTACAATATTCACAATTAAAATAATAAAAAAGATAATCATTAAAGCTAATCAATTAAAAACTAAAACTATGAAATAAAGTAACGCTTAAAAAGAAATGTCTTCAACTTAGATTTGAAAACAGTCAGTGAATTACAAGATCTTATATCGTCTGGAAGACTGTTCCACAGTGCAGGGGCAGCACAAGAAAAGGCCCTTTGCCCGTATGATTTAAGATTAAATTTCGGTGTTACAAGGAGAGATTTACCCGAGGAGCGTAATGATCTTCCAGGTTTGTAAACAGATAACAGTTCAGAAAGATATTCAGGTGCCATACCATGTAGTGATTTGAATGTTAGAAGTAAGATTTTATAATCAATTCTCTCGGTCACAGGCAGCCAGTGTAGCTGTCTCAATATGGGTGTTATGTTATCATACTTGTTGGTCCCCATGAGGAGGCGCGCCGCACTGTTCTGAACAAACTGTAGTCTCTGAGTTTGATTCTTGGAAAGACCGGATAAAACGGAATTACAATAATCAAGCTTTGAAGTGATAAATGCGTGAATAAGGGTCTCGCAGTGCTTAAAAGATATAAATTTCCTAATTTTGGCTATGTTATTTAGATGGTAGAATGCAGATTTGCAAATGGAAGCGATCTGTTTATCCATAGAAACCAAATTGTCAAACCAGACGCCGATATTTCTTGCAGAGGTCGATGCAGTGATATAATCAGATCCGGCATATATCGAATTGAGTGTGGGGGTCGGCCGATGGCGAGCATTAAGGACTAACAGTTCAGTTTTATCACCATTCAATTTCAACTTGTTTATCATCATCCATTGTTCAACGTCTTTAATACACAGTTCAACTCGAGATGTGGAATGCTCTGGTTCCCCTGCAGCTGATTGACAGAAGCTTAAATAAATTTGCGTGTCGTCCGCATAGAAATGATAAGACATGTTGTGCTGTTTGATTACATTAGCAAGCGGGGCAGTGTATATGGAATAAAGCATGGGCCCTAAAACAGAACCCTGTGGGACGCCATATTTCAGACAACGGCTCGAGGAACGTTCGTTCTCAACATAAACAAATTGGCTCCTATTTAGAAGATAGGATTGAAACCAAGTGAGAGCCTTGCCTCGGATTCCAAAGCAATGATCAAGTCTATTCAACAAAATGGAATGGTCAACAGTATCGAACGCGGCAGAAAGGTCCAAGAGTATAAGTATAACACACTGACCATCATCAATAGCTCGGAGAACATCATTGTGAACACGGGTCAGTGCGGTCTCAGTGCTATGACCGGCCCTATAAGCAGATTGAAATAGCTCCATAAGGTCACCATTATTGAGATGCTCATTCAAACGAGCAGCAACCACTTTTTCTATTGCCTTGGATACAAATCGGAGATTGGAAATAGGCCTGTAACTTGGATAGAGTTCATGATCAAGGGCCTCTTTCTTGATTATGGGGGTAAGAGCGGCTTCCTTGAGTTTCATAGGAACGGTCGCATTATCAAGCGATAAGTTCACAATACGCACAATAACAGGCAACAAGACATCGTAACAATCCTTCAGCAGAGCACCAGGTACTGGATCTAAGATACAGGATTTCCCAGCCGTAGTACGTAAAAGAGAAGACAATTCTGTAACATTAGTCGGAGACAATTCAAGCAATTCCGTAGGAACATGACAGGTCGAAGCTTGAGGCAAGTCGGTAACTTCTAGCATGTTATCCCTGAGAGACCGAACCTTATTCTCAAAAAACTCAGCAAAGGTGTTCGCGAGAAGAGAAGAGTAGGGGACGTAGTCCCCGGTGTAGTGGTCTACCTCTACTAGAATGTGGTTATGGGGGAGGGATTTGCAGGTACGGACCTACAGAAATTGGCGCAAGCTGTTGTAGTGTCCCTGCCAGGTCTCTGGCGAAGACTATAAATCATAAATCATAAATCATAAGCGCCGAGACAACTCACTTAATAGTCCTAAAACAAACGAGTGACAAGACTAAAACAACTTGAAAGGCAGGTCTTCACGAGGTTATCATCTAGGTTACCTTCTTCTAGTATTTGTCTTCTCGCCTCTGCAAGAAATACAAAAAGAGAGGTTAAAGTTTGCTATGGATAATAGTATGTAAAGTTGTCTCATTAAATTACGAACGGTGACTTAGGAAACTCAAAGAAATCGTCTCCCTCAAAACCAAAAACCAATACTGAACCATACGTAACTACTAACATGATTAAAAATTCTTCACCTCGTGATGGTATTAACCAACGTACCAGCATTATCCCCTAAACAACATCCTCATCAGAGTATAATTAAAATGATTTCTATTGATTTAAAGAAACGCTGCTAAAAACACTGGTTCTGACGGATAGACATGGGATTAGTGTTTCTCATTAGCTAATCTCTTGATCCCTTGAGAAAGTAAGTAAGGTTGGCCAGGAAAAATGCTTTGACGAATCAACGAAAGAGAAACGACGACCCAGAGTGATCGCAAGGGTAACTCGATCGGAAAAATAAAAGTATACTAAAAACACTACCAAAAACGAATGTCACCGCTATAACGAGACGTTTAAGCGCATAGACAACTCATATAATAGTTCTAACAGATTTCCGTGTTATTGTTCAAACTGGGTGTCTTGTCTCGCTCTTGTAAAACTTCAAGACATGAAATCCTTCCTCAATATAACTTTTAATACATAAGTGGGCTAATTGTTTCGAGGCGCTATAACAGTTCATTGCGAGTAGCTCCCGCGCAAGACTGTTCATTCGACTACTGCAGCAACATTGTTCAGTAAGATCAAAATAAAGTGACGTGACGTCAAACTACAAAGTGTGCAAAGACGCATTTATGGCTTTATCACTGTCGACTAGACCGGGCTTCACTAATCAATATTCATCAACTGTGCCCACTACGAACTACATTACACTCTAATCTCAATCGAGCGACCGATCTCTAAAGAAATTAAAGCTGTCTTTATGACTAAACAGTCAAGAAAAACGAAACTAAAAGCCAATACCTAAAAAAGTACTTCGTCACAATCTCAACAAACTTATAACAGGAATTGTCGTGCCAGTACCCCTTATGGCGTTAATTTTAAAACTTACACAAACTCTTAAATCGCGTACCTATTAAAAGACATACTTATACCACTAACAAGGTTATAACGAATTGACAGACAGCTCTTCACGAGCTTACAATCTTGACTTACCTTCAAGCTTTTTTTTCAACTCTGCAAAAAACAAGACAAACAGAGGTTAAAGCTTGTTACTTATAATAGCATCGAAAGTTGTCTTATTGAATTAAGAAGGGTGAATCAGGAAATTCATCAAAGTAATCGTCACCCTCAAAAGCAAAAACAACCACAACAACAACAACAAAATAATAATAATAATAATAATAATAATACTAATAATAATAATAATAATAATAATAATACCGAGCCATAACTATTGAGATGCCTATTGGATGGGAAAAAGTTGCTTTGGTTCATATGAAGACTGTGTGCGTTTAGTTTTTCGGCTATGACGATGGTTTTCAGCGATTTTCTTCTCATGTATGGTTCGTCCGCAACGTCATCGAATGAACAAACCTTTATTCTGTGTGTCCTGTTATTCAAACTATATTTTGAGTACCAAAAAGCGAAGATAAGTTATTGAATCAACTTCACCTCCATTTGTTACCGGGGATGGTACTTACTTTCATCTTCCAAGCTTGAGTCTGCGAGAAGGCAAGCGAAAAGTTGACGTTAGTATCAGATCCTGGCTGGCGCAATTAAAGCTGTCTAGAATCAATATACGAAAACTACAGTGTACTTCGCTATTTTAATTTACTTGGTATCGCCATTTCCACTTTGGACTTACTACTTGATAGCAAAGCTATTAAAAACCTACAAGACCGCTGTAAATGTATTACTCCTATATAACGACAACTGCACAGTTTTAAGTCTACTCGACTACAAGTGCACCAGTAGTTCAACAAACGACTTTATCTTAAGTAAACAATAATGCCTGTTCGTGGGAAAACTATTTTTAAAACTTCATACAAAGTGGCTGAAACTGATGAAAACAAACCCTTGCACTCGGGGGAGAGGGGGAGGACTACTCCCTATAATGTACTTTTCGGGGCTGCTTCGATCGGAAGGTGTACCTTTTCTAAACCAGAGGTAAATGAAAGGGTAGGGTGTTTCACAAGTTGAGGTATAGAAAAGAGGAAGGAAAACTGTCATTTAATCATTTAATACGAAATGAAAAGGCTCATCAGTGTATCTAGAAGAGACGCACCTAACAGATGGCCCTTTTCACAAAAAGCATATTTAGAAGTATATTCGACGTTCGTCAAAAGTTACCGGCAAGATGTTCTGAGGCGGCAAAGAAAAGCAAACTTATTTTCATGCACGGGCAATTCACTTCTTAACGCTGCTACCGTTGAGTTGTTTGAAAACTTCAATGCGGAAAAATAATCATTTGTTAAACTTAAAAATTAGCTCGACTTGTCATCACAGCTAATCAAAGCGTAATAAATTACAAGAGTGTGTGGAATCTGATATTCAGTTTCGAAAAAAAGTCCTCAATATTTCCTCTTTTCGTGTGTTTTTAACGCTTCTCTGAGTTCCAAAAGCCCGTTTGAAGCGATTTTCTTCTCAGTTGTTGGTCCGCACCGTCATTATTTGACAATTACTCTTTTCCTGTGTGTTCTGTTTTGCGGACTATATTTTAACTATCGAAAAATAAACAATTGATCTGTAACTTCACCTCATCTTAACGGTTCTGTTACACGAGTTGAGGTATAGAAAAGGTTAAGGAAAACTGCCATTCAGGTATTCATTAACGTTACCTATACGTTCAGGGTATAAAGTTTTGAAAAAAAAAATTTTTTTGTCATAACAATAATTTTTTGATTGCGATCTTTGAAGAAAAAAAAACAAAATTCAAAACGAGTGAATAGTCGCCGAGAAATATACATTGTAACCTGTTTGCCCTAGCCTCCTACGCAGTCGTTGCCAGAGGACTCGTATTTCACCCCCTTCGCGAGTCCCCTAAGAACGACTGCGTGGGAGGCTACAGTTGCACGGGGTGTAAACAGTGACAGTATATTGATGCGAATACAGCCAACCGGAGCGAATTGCACGGGAATTGAAATATTGGATGCGAAAGAGTTGCTTTGCTTTATAAAGGTTGTGCGCGTTTAGTTTTTCGGCTATGACAACGAGTCAAGTAAACTAATAGTCAAAGCCGGAGAATATGCGACAAAATGATAAACTGGTTAACTGTTTGGAGCACGAGTGTTTGCGTGGCGATAAAGTATACCTACCTACCTACCTACCTACCTACGCGGAAAATTTCAACAGTAGGTGACCGGAAGAAAAGTTAGCGTAAATTGATTGGCCAATCGTCGATGGAGATGTTAGGGGGCGGTGTCTGTTTGTGCCCGGTAGTGAAAACTTTTTTCAAGCGTTGTCTGTTTTCGCAAAGTTAATTCTTCTCTTCAAGGGGACACCTTCGAGAGTTACAACTCAAGGGCGATTCCTTCGATTTCGGTCAAATTTGGCCGGGTACAGTCGCTAGATTAACTTATTAAAAAAAAAAAAAAAAAGTGTTCGAGAATAAGATCATGTGCGCTAAGAGCCATTTCCGTGCGGTCACTCCGTATTTTTTCTAGTGAATTTGAAAATGCTCTGTAACTTTGGAACACAACAGAATGAAGGAAATCCGCAACACGTTTGTTTTAGCTTCTGGGTTCCAGACTCTGAGAAAAACATCAAATTCTCTAAACACAAAAAGCTGATTTAGTTACAGCTTTCAAAAGATGATGTAAACCTCCAAGTTTAGACTTATCGGAACATTCAGTAATTCACTTCCTTACAAACTTAAGGAAAGATTCGAATAGCTACTTTAATTAGCTTTAATTTGATATAGGATTTATGGTATCTGGGTTGCAATCGAGAGCCGTTAAAACCCTTAGATTAGAAACACCCCTGAAGGTACACGGTAACCTTAAAGCATTTTTAGTGGTTACGTTGACGTTCGTTTAAATTCACCGGAACGACGTTAACATGAAAGCTGCAAAGAGAATCAGTTGCTTTTTGAGTGAGTACCTTGACTGTCGCCACGACTTTAGAAAGAATGACTCAGAAAACTCAACGACACCGTCTCCTTCAAAAGCAAAACATAATACTGAAGCATACTAAGATGCCTAGAAATTCCTCATCTTGTCATGGTATTAACCATCCTACCAACATTACCCTCATAAACAACATGCTTATTAGATAATAATGGCAATGATTTCTATGATTTAAACAAACCGCTGCCACTGACGGATACACATAGGGTTTGTGTTTCTGAATCTCTTAATCCCTTGAGAAAGTACTAAAGAAAGTAAGGTTCACTGAGGAAAATGGTTCGACGAATCAACGAAACTGAGAGAAACGACGTTCCCGAGTGATCGCAACGATAACTTTTCAAAAGACAAGTATAGTAAATACACTGACAAAAATGTGCCCGCTATCATGACAACAATCAAGGGATCAAGGATACCTCCGATAACAGCCTTGTAGTTGCAAATGGGTCGTCTTGAATAACCATATACTAAAACCACTACACCTTTTCAGCCGAACCAGCGCCAAACCATTGCTGGCTGCGTGATAGAGAACAACGCGTATAGGTGTTTAACGCCGTTGACCTTTAAATACTGTGGAAAATATCCTCTGCGAAATTGTGGACCATTGTCACTGACAGAATGCACTGGCAATCCATATTTAGCCAATAGTTCCCGTAACGTGGCTATGGTTACCCCTTCGCAGATGTCTTTTGCCGCATGAAGTTCATCTCTCCGCCTGGAAAGCGGGTGGGGGGAGGGGGGCGATATCGTGTTGACGTGTTGAGATATAGCGGGAAAGGGTAAGTAAATTTGAGCATATTTAGTGGTTACATTCCTTTGCGAAATTTGTTATTCTTGCGATATTTGCGATTTTTCGGCTAACAAAGTTTTTCTCGTTGGAGATGAAATCTTTGTTACATTTAAGATTTTTGCGAAATTTGTGGTTTTTCGAGGGCCCTATTTGCCTTTGTCGCTTTCTCCTTACATTCCACTGCCAAATTTGTTATTCTTGCGATATTTTCGATTCTTGCTAACAAGGATTTTCTCCTTGCAAACAAATTCCTTGTTAGAATTGAGATTTGCTAACAATTTTTTTCAAAAGGCTCAAAATCCTGGAGAGACGAACCTAACAGCTGATCCTTTTCTGCAAAAAGCATGTTTAGAGGTTACCAAGACGTTCGTTAAAAGTCACCGGAAAGGTCTTATGACGTCGAAAAAAAAAAGCTTTCTTATTTCATGCATGGGAAATTTGCTTCTTAACGCTGCTACTGTTCAATTCTTTGGAAACTTCAATGCGGAAAAAAAGAATAATATGTTAATTGAACTTGACTCATCAAAAGAGCTTCCAAAAGCTAATAAATTATAAGAGTGAGCTGGAGCTGATATTCAGTTTCAAAACGAATCCTCAATGTTTCCTCTTTTCGTTTGTTTTTAACGTTTCTCTGTGTTCCGAATACCCATTTGAAGCGATTTCCTGTCAGAGATTGGTCCGCAACGTCATCTCGGGAAGAGACTTTTATCTGTGTGTACTGTTTTAAACGAGTAACAAGGTTAAAACAAAACGACAGCTCTACACGAGCTTATAATCTGGACTTACCTAAAGGACGTGGCAACCCTGTAACAAATAGAAAAAGAGAGATTAAAGTATGCTAAGGATAATAGTATCTAAAGTTGTCTTATTAAATAAGAAAGGGTGACTTAGAAAACCCAACGATACCGTCTCCTTCAAAAGCAAAACATAATAGTGAGGCATACTAAGATGCCTAGAAATTCTTCACCTCGTGATGGTATTAACCATCCTACCAACATTACCTCCTAAACAACATGCTTATAAGAGTATAATGGAAATGATTTCTATGATTTAAACAAACCGCTGCCACTGACGGATACACATAGGGTTTGTGTTTCTGAATCTCTTAATCCCTTGAGAAAGTACTGAAGAAAGTAAGGTTCACTGGGATAAATGGTTCGACGAATCAACGAAACTGAGAGAAACGACGTTCCCGAGGGATCGCAACACTAACTCTTTCAAAGACAAGTATAGTAAACACACTGACAAAAGTAAGACAAAAAAGACACCTCTACACGAGCTTACAAACTGGACTTACATGGAGGACTTGGCGACACTGTAACAAATAGAAAAAGAGAGGTTAAAGTATGCTATGGATAATAGTATCTAAAGTTGTCTTATTAAATAAGAAAGGGTGACTTAGAAAACTCAACGACACCGTCTCGAGCTCCTTCAAAAGCAAAACATAATAGTGAGGCATACTAAGATACCTAGAAATTCTTCACCTCGTAATGGTATTAACCATCCTACCAACATTACCCCCTAAACAACATGCTTTTACGATTATAATGGAAATGATTTCTATGATTTAAACAAACCGCTGCCACTGACGGATAGCCATAGCGTTTGTGTTTCTGAATCTCTTAATCCCTTGAGAAAGTATTGAAGAAAGTAAGGTTCACTGGGGTAAATGATTCGACGAATCAACGAAACTGAGAGAAACGACGTTCCCGAGTGATCGCAACAATAACTCTTTCAAAGACAAGTATAGTAAAAACACTGACAAAAATAAGACAAAAAAGACAGCTCTACACGAGCTTATAAACTGGACTTACATGGAGGACTTGGCGACACTGTAACAAATAGAAAAAGAGAGGTTAAAGTATGCTATGGATAATAGTATCTAAAGTTGTCTTATTAAATAAGAAAGGGTGACTTAGAAAACTCAACGACACCGTCTCCTTCAAAAGGAAAACATAATAGTGAGCCACACTAAGATGCCTAGAAATTCTTCACCTCGTGATGGTATTAACCATCCTACCAACATTACCCCTAAACAACATGCTTATAAGAGTATAATGGAAATGATTTCTATGATTTAAACAAACCGCTGCCACTGACGTTTAGACATAGGGTTTGTGTTTCTGAATCTCTTAATCCCTTGAGAAACTACTGAAGAAAGTAAGGTTCTCTGGGGTAAATGGTTCGACGAATCAACGAAACTGAGAGAAACGACGTTCCCGAGTGATCGCAACAATAACTCTTTCAAAGACAAGTATAGTAAAAACACTGACAAAAATAAGACAAAAAAGACAGCTCTACACGAGCTTATAAACTGGACTTACATGGAGGACTTGGCGACACTGTAACAAATAGAAAAAGAGAGGTTAAAGTATGCTATGGATAATAGTATCTAAAATTGTCTTATTAAATAAGAAAGGGTGACTTAGAAAACTCAACGACACCGTCTCGAGCTCCTTCAAAAGCAAAACATAATAGTGAGGTATACTAAGATGCCTAGAAATTCTTCACCTCGTGATGGTATTAACCATCCTACCAACCTTACCCCCTAAACAACATGCTTATAAGAGTATAATGGAAATGATTTCTATTATTTAAACAAACCGCTGCCACTGACGGATAGACATAGGGTTTGTGTTTCTGAATCTCTCAATCCCTTGAGAAACTACTGAAGAAAGTAAGGTTCTCTGGGGTAAATGGTTCGACGAATCAACGAAACTGAGAGAAACGACGTTCCCGAGTGATCGCAACAATAACTCTTTCAAAGACAAGTATAGTAAAAACACTGACAAAAATGAGACAAAAAAGACAGCTCTACACGAGCTTATAAACTGGACTTACATGGAGGACTTCGCGACACTGTAACAAATAGAAAAAGAGAGGTTAAAGTATGCTATGGATAATAGTATCTAAAGTTGTCTTATTAAATAAGAAAGGGTGACTTAGAAAACTCAACGACACCGTCTCGAGCTCCTTCAAAAGCAAAACATAATAGTGAGGTATACTAAGATGCCTAGAAATTCTTCACCTCGTGATGGTATTAACCATCCTACCAACATTACCCCCTAAACAACATGCTTATAAGAGTATAATGGAAATGATTTCTATGATTTAAACAAACCGCTGCCACTGACGGATAGACATAGGGTTTGTGTTTCTGAATCTCTTAATCCCTTGAGAAAGTACTGAAGAAAGTAAGGTTCACTGGGGTAAATGATTCGACGAATCAACGAAACTGAGAGAAACGACGTTCCCGAGTGATCGCAACAATAACTCTTTCAAAGACAAGTATAGTAAACACACTGACAAAAATAAGACAAAAAAGACAGCTCTACACGAGCTTATAAACTGGACTTACGTGCACGAATTCGCAACCCTGTAACAAATAGAAAAAGAGAGATTAAAAGTATGCTATGGATAATAGTATCTAAAGTTGTCTTATTAAATAAGAAAGCGTGACTTAGAAAACTCAACGACACCGTTTCCTTCAAAAGCAAAACATAATAGTGAGGCATACTAAGATGCCTAAAAAATCTTCCCCTCGTGATGGTATTAACCATCCTACCAACATTACCCCCTAAACAACATGCTTTTAAGATTATAATGGAAATGATTTCTATGATTTAAACAAACCGCTGCCACTGACGTTTAGACATAGGGTTTGTGTTTCTGAATCTCTTAATCCCTTGAAAAACTACTGAAGAAAGTAAGGTTCTCTGGGGTAAATGGTTCGACGAATCAACGAAACTGAGAGAAACGACGTTCCCGAGTGATCGCAACAATAACTCTTTCAAAGACAAGTATAGTAAAAACACTGACAAAAATGAGACAAAAAAGACAGCTCTACACGAGCTTATAAACTGGACTTACATGGAGGACTTGGCGACACTGTAACAAATAGAAAAAGAGAGGTTAAAGTATGCTATGGATAATAGTATCTAAAGTTGTCTTATTAAATAAGAAAGGGTGACTTAGAAAACTCAACGACACCGTCTCCTTCAAAAGGAAAACATAATAGTGAGGTATACTAAGATGCCTAGAAATTCTTCACCTTGTGATGGTATTAACCATCCTACCAACATTACCCCCTAAACAACATGCTTTTAAGATTATAATGGAAATGATTTCTATGATTTAAACAAACCGCTGCCTATGACGGATAGACATAGCGTTTGTGTTTCTGAATCTCTTAATCCCTTGAGAAAGTACGGAAGAAAGTAAGGTTCACTGGGGTAAAAGGTTCCACGAATCAACGAAACTGAGAGAAATGAGGTTCCCGAGTGATCGCAACAATAACTCTTTCAAAGACAAGTATAGTAAACACACTGACAAAAATAAGACAAAAAAGACAGCTCTACACGAGCTTATAAACTGGACTTACGTGGACGACTTGGCAACCCTGTAACAAATAGAAAAAGAGAGATTAAAGTATGCTATGGATAATAGTATCTAAAGTTGTCTTATTAAATAAGAAAGCGTGACTTAGAAAACTCAACGACACCGTCTCCTTCAAAAGGAAAACATAATAGTGAGGCATACTAAGATGCTTAGAAATTCTTCACCTCGTGATGGTATTAACCATCCTACCAACATTACCCCCTAAACAACATGCTTATAAGAGTATAATGGAAATGATTTCTATGATTTAAACAAACCGCTGCCACTGACGGATAGACATAGGGTTTGTGTTTCTGAATCTCTTAATCCCTTGAGATAGTACTGAAGAAAGTAAGGTTCACTGGTGTAAAAGGTTCGACGAATCAACGAAACTGAGAGAAACGACGTTCCCGAGGGATCGCAATAATAACTCTTTTAAAGACAAGTATAGTAAAAACACTGACAAAAATGAGACAAAAAAGACAGCTCTAAACGAGCTTATAAACTGGACTTACGTGGAGGACTTGGCAACCCTGTAACAAATAGAAAAAGAGAGGTTAAAGTATGCTGTGGATAATAGTATCTAAAGTTGTCTTATTAAATAAGAAAGGGTGACTTAGAAAACCCAACGACACCGTCTCGAGCTACTTCAAAAGGAAAACATAATAGTGAGGCATACTAAGATGCCTAGAAATTCTTCACCTCGTGATGGTATTAACCATCCTACCAACATTACCCCCTAAACAACATGCTTATAAGAGTATAATGGAAATGATTTCTATGATTTAAACAAACCGCTGCCACTGGCGGATAGACATAGGGTTTGTGTTTCTGAATCTCTTAATCCCTTGAAAAAGTACTGAAGAAAGTAAGGTTCACTGAGGAAAATGGTTCGACGAATCAACGAAACTGAGAGAAACGACGTTCCCGAGGGATCGCAACAATAACTCTTTAAAGGAGAAGTATAGTAAATAGACTGACAAAAATGTGCCCGCTATCATGACAACAATCAAGGGATCAAGGATCCCTCCGATAACAGCCTTGTAGTTGCAAATGGGTCGTCTTGAATAACCATATACTAAAACCACTACACCTTTTCAGCCGAACCAGCGCCAAACCATTGCTTGCTACGTGATAGAGAACAACGCGTATAGGTGTTTAACGCCATTGACCTTTAAATACTATGGAAAATATCCTCCGCGAAATTGTGGACCATTGTCACTGACAGAATGCACTGGCAATCCATATTTAGCCAATAGTTCCCGTAACGTGGCTATGGTTACCCCTTCGCAGATGTCTTTTGCCGCAAGAAGTTCATCTCTCCGCCTGGAAAGGGGGTATCGGGGAGGGATGGGCGGGGGGGGGGGCCATATCGTGTTGACGTGTTGAGATATAGCGGGAAAGGTTAAGTAAATTTGAGCATATTTAGTGGTTACATTCCTTTGCGAAATTTGTTATTCTTGCGATATTTGCGATTTTTCGGCTAACAAAGTTTTTCTCGTTGCAGATAAAATCTTTCTTACTTTTGATATTTTTGCGAAATTTGTGGTTTTTCGAGGGCCCTCTTTGCCTTTGTCGCTTTCTCCTTACATTCCATTACGAAATTTGTTATTCTTGCGATATTTGCGATTCTTGCTAACAAGGATTTTCTCCTTGCAAACAAATTCTTTGTTAAAATTGTTAAAAAGATTTGCTAACTATTTTTTTCTAAGGCTCGCAATCCTGGAGAGACGAACCTAACAGCAGATCGTTTTCACAAAAAGCATGTTTAGAGGTTACCACGACGTTCGTTAAAAGTCACCGGAAAGGTGTTATGACGTCGAAACAGAAAAGCAATCTTAATTTCATGCATGGGCAATACGTCTCTCAATGCTGCTACTGTTCAATTGTTTGGAATCTTCAATGCGGAAAAAAGAATAATATGTTAATTGAACTTGACTCATCAAAAGAGCTTCCAAGAGCTAATAAATTATAAGAGTGAGCTGGAGCTGATATTCAGTTTCAAAACGAATCCTCAATGTTTCCTCTTTTCGTTTGTTTTTAACGTTTCTCTGTGTTCCGAATACCCATTTGAAGCGATTTCCTGTCAGAGATTGGTCCGCAACGTCATCTCGGGAAGACCCTTTTATCTGTGTGTACTGTTTTAAACGAGTAACAAGGTTAAAACAAAAAGACAGCTCTACACGAGCTTATAATCTGGACTTACCTAAAGGACTTGGCAACCCTGTAACAAATAGAAAAAGAGAGGTTAAAGTATGCTATGGATAATAGTATCTAAAGTTGTCTTATTAAATAAGAAAGGGTGACTTAGAAAACTCAACGACACCGTCTCCTTCAAAAGCAAAACATAATAGTGAGCCACACTAAGATGCCTAGATATTCTTCACCTCGTGATGGTATTAACCATCCTACCAACATTACCCCCTAAACAACATGCTTTTAAGAGTATAATGGAAATGATTTCTATGATTTAAACAAACCGCTGCCACTGACGGATAGACAAAGGGGTTTGTGTTTCTTAATCTCTTAATCCCTTGAGAAAGTATTGAAGAAAGTAAGGTTCACTGGGGTAAATGGTTCGACGAATCAACGAAACTGAGAGAAACGACGTTCCCGAGTGATCGCAACAATAACTCTTTCAAAGACAAGTATAGTAAACACACTGACAAAAATAAGACAAAAAAGACAGCTCTACACGAGCTTATAAACTGGACTTACGTGGACGACTTGGCAACCCTGTAACAAATAGAAAAAGAGAGATTAAAGTATGCTATGGATAATAGTATCTAAAGTTGTCTTATTAAATAAGAAAGGGTGACTTAGAAAACTCAACGACACCGTCTCGAGCTCCTTCAAAAGCAAAACATAATAGTGAGGTATACTAAGATGCCTAGAAATTCTTCACCTCGTGATGGTATTAACCATCCTACCAACATTACCCCCTAAACAACATGCTTATAAGAGTATAATGGAAATGATTTCTATGATTTAAACTAACCGCTGCCACTGACGGATAGACATAGGGTTTGTGTTTCTGAATCTCTTAATCCCTTGAGAAAGTACTGAAGAAAGTAAGGTTCACTGGGGTAAAAGGTTCGACGAATCAACGAAACTGAGAGAAACGACGTTCCCGAGTGATCGCAACAATAACTCTTTCAATGACAAGTATAGTAAAAACAGTGACAAAAATAAGACAAAAAAGACAGCTCTACACGAGCTTATAAACTGGACTTACGTGGAGGACTTGGCAACCCTGTAACAAATAGAAAAAGAGAGGTTAAAGTATGCTATGGATAATAGTATCTAAAGTTGTCTTATTAAATAAGAAAGGGTGACTTAGAAAACTCAACGACACCGTCTCCTTCAAAAGCAAAAAATAATACTGAAGCATACTAAGATCTAATAACGAAAGGTTTTGAAAAACATTTCAGAATATAAAGTAGCGAGATAAAAACATGACGTTTCGGGGACGACATGTCACCATTATCAAATGCAAATTATTGTGAATGTGGTAGCGTTATAATAGTGAGTGGGAAAATACATTAGAATGAATGAGGCGGGGATAAACAAAAGAATGAGTAAATTTAAATAAACAGTTTCGCTGGAATGGAGTCATTTTGAGCATCCAGAGTCGGTCTCTTTTTCCTTATTAAAAGCATCTCATAAATAAGGCTTTCAAACTTCCCGCGGCATTTCCTTAAGGTGGTAAACTGGTTGGGAATATTTTTAGGTCGTTGGTTGTGTTTGTCCTTGAGATGCTTCCCGATGACGGAATAGTTATGGTCCTCCATGCGCTGGTGGAGATGACGGCTCGTGTAGCGTATATAATTCGAATCACACGAATTACATTGAAATTCGTACACAACGCATTGCTGGTTTACAAGTGAGGGCTTTGTTTCCGTAACTTTCAAATCTTCAAAGATTTTCCTACTCGTGAAAACTGGTTGTAATACGCGATCGATTTTCTTTCCAGGGTCGCTTAGTTGCCTGCGCACGGAGTCGGCGGATTTCTGATCTTTGAAAGGCAAGGTTATTAATACAGGGCTGTCGACTGTCTTAATACGGCTTTGATTCTGGTTCTGGGAGGCATGGTAATCACTAAGACCGATAACCACATTAACACCTCTGTTGACCAACAAAGGGCTTTTACTCCATTACCAGAGCCATGTGGACAACAGATATAAACGATCGCTGATAAGAACTATGCTTGATCGCGCTAAACGTTTGTCATCCTCACCGGACCTTTTCTCCAAAGAATGCTGAGCTCAGAAAAATGTTTCTGAAACTGAAATACCCAGTAAAACTTATTGATTCTGCTTTTAAGAGATTTCACGTCTCCCAGTACCAGAATCAAAGCCGTATTAAGACATTCGACAGCCCTGTATTAATAACCTTGCCTTTCAAAGATCAGAAATCCGCCGACTCCGTGCGCAGGCAACTAAGCGACCTTGGAAAGAAAATCGATCGCGTATTACAACCAGTTTTCACGAGTAGGAAAATCTCTGAAGATTTGAAAGTTACGGAAACAAAGCCCTCACTTGTAAACCAACAATGCGTTGTGTATGAATTTCAATGTAATTCGTGTGATTCGAATTATATAGGCTACACGAGCCGTCATCTCCACCAGCGCATCGAGGAGCATAAATATTCCGTCATCGGGAAACATCTAAAGGTCAAACACAACCAAAGACCTAAACATCTTCACGAGTAGTTTATCACCTTAAAGAAATGCCGCAGAAAGTTTTTAGTGCCTTATTTATGAGATGCTTTTAATATGGAAAAAGAGACCGATTCTGAACACTCAAAATGACTCCATTCCAGCGAAACTGTTTATTTAAATTTACTCATTCTTTTGTTTATCCCCGCTTCATTCATTCTAATGTATTTTCCCACTCACTATTCTTTATATAACGCTACCAAATTCAATATAATTTGCATTTGATAATGATGACATGTCGTCGCCGAAACGTCATGTTTTAATCTCGCTACTTTTTATTCTGAAATGCATACTAAGATGCCTAGAAATTCTTCATCTCGTGATGGTATTAACCATCCTACCAACATTACCACCCTAAACAACATGCTTATAACAGTATAATAGAAATGATTTCTATGATTTAAACAAACCGCTGCCACTGACGGATACACATAGGGTTTGTGTTTCTGAATCTCTTAATCCCTTGAGAAAGTACTGAAGAAAGTAAGATTCACTGGGGAAAATGGTTCGACGAATCAACGAAACTGAGAGAAACGACGTCCCCGAGTGATCGCAACGATAACTCTTTAAAAGACAAGTATAGTAAAAACACTGACAAAAATGTGCCCGCTATCGTGACAACAATCAAGGGATCAAGGATCCCTCCGATAACAGCCTTGTAGTTGCAAATGGGTCGTCTTGAATAACCATATACTAAAACCACTACCCTTTTCAGCTGAACCAGCGCCAAACCATTGCTGGCTCAGTGTGCGTGATAGAGAACAAGGCGTATACGTGTTTAACGCCATTGACCTTCAAATACTATAGAAAATATCCTCAGCGAAATTGTGGACCATTGTCACTGACACAATGCACTGGCGATCCATATTTAGCGAATAGTTCCCGTAACGTGGCTATGGTTACCGTCGCAGATGGCAGATGTGTTTTGCCGCATGAAGTTCATCTCTCCACCTGTTTCGGGGAGGTGGAGAGGGGGGGGGGGGGGGGGGGGAAGAGATATATCGTGTTGGCGTGTTGAGATATAGCGGGATGTGAGCATATTTAGTGGTTGCGTTGACGTTCGTCAAAAGTCACCAGAAAGACGTTACGAATGCTGCAAAGAAAGTTGTTATCTGTGTAGCTGACGTCCAAAGTAATACATTTACAGCCATAACACATTTAAACCCGTTTTCGAAGCGATTCATAAGCAACGTCATTTAACGAACAAGATTTTTTTCTGTGCGTTCAGATTTTCAGACTGTATTTTAACAATCAACAAGCAAAGATTAGGTATTGGATTAACTTCATCGGCATATAAACTCTCATGTTGACAGGTTCGTTAACTGTGATGGTGCTTACTTTCAAGACCCTGGATGGTCGAGGCTGGGAGAGAATAAAGGCTGTCTAGAATCAATAAACGGAAAATACAGTGTAACTCGCGAATCTTGTTAAATCTTTGGTTAATTCTTCTCACTGATTTTATTATGTCTTTCACTTAGTATGCGCGCTGTGATTGGTTAATTTTGCGGGCTGTATTCTACAATACGGCCCGCTTGACTTCAACTGTTTTTCTTTCCGCGCGCCGGATAAAGCTCAGGGATATAATAAATATCTTACTAACCTCGTTTTCTCGGTCCGTACTGTAAGTTACGGACCGAGTTTTTTCCTGTTGATTTATGTTGATTTTAGTACGGACCGAGAAAAAGAGGTTAGTGAGAGGTATTTAATTTACTCAGTATCACCATTTACAGTGGGGATTTCATACTGAAAGGTACTATTAATAAAAAAGGTGTCTGATAAACAAACCAAACTTTCAGACGTGGGGAATTCAGTTCTTAACGTTGCTACCGTTTATTATGAGTTGTTTGGAAAACTTCAGTACGGAAAAAAAGAACGATTAGTTCAGTACTTTTAAAATGAACTTGACTCGTGACCACATGTTATCAAAGCGTAATAAATTGCAAGAGTGTATGGAAGCTGAAATTCAATTTAAAAATCCTCAAATTCTTCCTGTCTTTTCGTGAGCTTTTAACGCTTCTCTGAATTCCCTAAACCCGTTTTAAGCGATTTTCCTCTCAGCGCCTTGTTCGCGACGCGATCTAACGGACAAACGTTTTTCTATCTACCTTGTTTTTTCAAACTGTATGTTAACTATCAACCGCCGAAGATTAGTTATTAACTTCACCTCCATATAAAATAATAGTAAATAACTAAACTCTCACGTTAACCGGTTCGTTAACTGTGACAGGAATATAAGCTGTCTACAATCAATGTTACAGTGTCCCTCGTGATTCTAATTAAATATTTGGATACTTCTTCTTAATGATTTTAATTTACTTGGTCTCGCCATTTCCACTTAGGATTTAAGAATTAAAAGTACTATTAAAAACCTACAAGACAACTGTAACGTTATTACTCCTATCTAACGGCAGGCAACAGAACACAGTTTCAACTCAAGTAGGCTACAAGTGCACCAGTGAGGAAGTAAGTGAAAAAGTTAAGGTTGACTAGGTAAAATTGTTCGCCAAATCAACGACAATCAATGAGCGAGTGTGACCGTAACCATAACTAGGAAAGAAACGATAAGAGTAACTGAAATGATTTCAATTGATTTAAAGAAATCGCTGCAACTGACGGCTATACAAAGGATTAGTGTTTCTGAATCCCTTAATCCCTTGAGAACGTTTTTATGAAGTTATGGTTGGCTAGGGAAAAGGGTTCACCGAATCAACGAGAGAGAAATGATGAAGGAGAGTGTAGACTACACAATCATAACTCGGAAAGAAAAGACTATAGTCAAAGAAACATTTAAAGAAATGAGACGGCTATTAATGACAAGACGTTTAAGCGCCAACACAACTCACTTACTCAGTAGTCCTAAGACATACAAGTAACAAGGTAAAAACAACTTGAAAGGTAGTTCTTCACGAGTTTATAATCGTGGCTTACCCTTTTTGTATCAAAAAGCGAAGATTAGTTATTGAATTAAGTTCATCTCCATATGTTATCGGGGATGGTACTTACCTTCATCATCCGAGAGTAAGTCTGCGAGAAAGAAAGCGAGAAGTTGACGTTAGTATTGGATCATGGCTGGCGCAATTAAAGCTGTCTAGAATCAATATACGAAAACTACAGTGTACTTCGCTATTTTGATTTACTTGGTATCGCCATTTCCACTTTGCACTTACTACTTGATAGCACAGCTATTAAGAACCTACGAGACAGCTGTAAAGATATTACTCCTATATAACGACAACTGAACAGTTTTAACTCTAGTCGACTACAAGTGCACCGGTACTTCAACAAACCACTTTACCTTAAGTAAACAATAATGCCTTTTCGAGGAAAACTATTTTTAAAACTTCATACAAAGTGTAAAAGAAACCCATGCACGCGGGGGAGAGGGGAGAGGACTACTCCCTATAAATCACGTTTCGGGGAAGCTTTGACCGGAAAGGGTACTTTTCTAGATCAGAGGTAAATGAAAGGGTAGGGTGTTTCACAAGTCGAGGTATAGCAAAGGGGCAGGAAAACTGTCCTTTAATACGAACTGAAATGGCTCATCAATTTATTTAGAAGAGACGCACCTAACAACTGATCCTTTCACAACAAGCATATTTAGAAGTAACCTCGACGTTCGTTTAAAGTTACCGGAAAGGTGTAATGACGGCGGCAAAGAAAAGTAAGCTTATTCTCATACAGGGCCAATTCGCTTCTTAACGCCGCTACCGTTCAGTTGTTTGAAAACTTCAATGCGGAAAAATAAATTCTTAAATTGAAACTGAATGAACTTGACTTGTCATCAAAGCTAATCAAAGCGTAATAAACTATAAGAGAGTGTGGGAGCTGACATTCAGTTTCAAAGAAATCCTCAATGCTTCATCTTTTCATTTGTTTCTAACGCTTCTTTGAGTTCCCAATCAAATAATTGCTGCTAAAATTCTTGCTGTTATTCGTAACGCTTTCTTTTCCCGTTCAAATCTCGCCCGAGCCTCGGATGAAACTTGCTGGGCATGAATCTGTCGTTCGTAACCGTGGCATTGTAACGTATAGAAGTGGCTATGCGATTAGTTTGTCCCCATGTTAATTCATTATCCACAATTTCACCACCCAAAGGGCTTGTTAACATAACGGGACATTTCCCCTGTATCACGGAACACGTGGTTTATTGCCTGTCGTGCAACAAATGTCCATCAACAGTGTACATTGGGGAGCCTGGACGCAGGTTTTTTTTTTTTTTTTTTTTTTTTTTTTTTTGCCTGGACGCAGGTTGGCGGACCGCTTTCGAGAGCACCGCAGAGATGTCCGCCGACCGGTTAGCTCAGTGGTAGAGCACCGGACTACCGTGCGGAAGGTCGCGGGTTCGAACCCCGGCCGGACCAACACTCAGGGTCTTTAAATAATTGAGGAGAAAGTGCTGCCTTTGTAATGACATCTGCAAATGGTTAGACTTTCTAGTCTTCTCGGATAAGGACGATAATCCGTAGGCCCCGTCTCACAACTCTTCATTACTGATTCTGTGGGACGTTAAAGAACCCATGCACGCACTGTTCGAAAAGAGTAGGGGGTGTAGTTCCCGGTGTGGTGGTCTATCTCTACTTGAATGTGGTTATGGGAGGGTTTGCAGTTACGGGCTGTATGTTAACTATCAATCGTCGAAGACTAGTCATTAACTTTACCTCCATATAAAATAATAGTAAATAAATAAACTCTCACGTTAACCGGTTCGTGAACTGTGATAGGAATATAAGCTGTCTACAATCAATGTTACAGTGTACCTCGTGATTCTAATTAAATATTTGGATACTTCTTCTTACTGATTTTAATTTACTTGGTCTCGCCGTTTCCACTTGGGATTTAAGAATTAAAAAGACTATTAAAAATCACAAGACAACTGTAACGTTATTACTCCTATCTAACGGCAGGCAACAGAACACAGTTTTCACTCAAGTACTTAAGTAGCTAGGCTACAAGTGCAGCAGTGAGGAAGTAAGCGAAGAAGTTAAGGCTGACAAGGGAAAATAACTCACCAAATCAACGAAGATCAATGAGCGAGTGTGACCGTAACCACAACTCAAGGAAAGAGACGATAAGAGTAACTGAAATGATTTCAATTGATTTAAAGAAATCGCTGCAACTGACGGCTATACATAGGGTTAGTGTTTCTGAATCTCTTAATCCCTTGAGAAAGTTTTTATGAAGTTATGGTTGGCTAGGGAAAAGGGTTCACCGAATCAACGAAAGAGAAATGACGATGGAGAGTGTACGCAATCATAACTCGGAAAGAAAAAACTAAAGTCAAAGAAACATTTAAAGAAATCAGACGGCTATTAATGACAAGACGTTTAAGCGCCGAGACAACTCACTTAATAGTCCTAAGACATACAAGTAACAAGGTTAAAACAACTTGAAAGGTAGCTCTTCAAGAGCTTATAATGTGGGCTTACCTTCCAGTTTCTTTGAAATTTCTGTAAGAAATAGTAAAACAGAGGTTAAAGTTTGCTATGAATAATATTATCTAAAGAAGCTTCATTAAATTAGGAAGGATGAATCAGGGAAGTCATCGACATCGTCTCCTTCAAAAGCAAAACTAGAAATAATACTGAACCATAACTACTAAGAGGCTTAGAAATTCTTCACTTCGTGATGGTATCAGTTAACCATCCTGTCAAAGTTACCCCTACTGCCACTGACGGATTGACATAGGGTTAGTGTTTCTGAATCTCTTCATCCCTTAAGAAAGTAAGTAAAGAAGTTAAGGTTGGCTCGGGAAAAAGGTTCGCCGAATCAACGAAAGAGAAACAACGACCGAGAGCGTTCGCAGCCATAATTGGGAAAGAGACAAGTATACTAACAGAACTACCAAAAATGTGACCGCTATAACACGTTTAACCGCAGATACAACTCACTTAGTAGTTCTAAAGCATTTCCATGTTATTGTTCTAAGTGGGTTTCTTGTTTCGCTCGTTTGAAACTTCAAGACATGAAATCCTTTCTCAATATAACCTATAATATATAAGTGGGCTAATTGTTTCGAGGCGCTACAGCCGCGTTCATTACGAGTAGCTCCTGCTCAAGGGCTCGACTACTGCGGCAACACTGTTCAGTAAGATCAGAGTAAAGGAACATGAAGTCAAACTACAAAGCGAACGAAGACCCAGTTATGGCTTCAAATCACTGTCGACTAGAGCGGGCTAATCAACAACAGTGCTCATCACGAGCTACACTATACTCTAACCTCAACCAAGCGACCGATTACTAAAGAAATTAAAGCTGTCTTTATGACTAAAAAGTTAAGAAAAACGCAACTAAATGCCAATGCCTAAAAGGTTACTGTAGGGGTCAAACTTTAAGCTTATACACGCTCTTTAGTGCCGTACTTGTTATAACTTTGATATGGAAAGGGAATAATTAGTTCATTTTAAAATGAACTTGACTCGTGACCACAGATTATTAAAGCGTGTGTGGAATCTGAAATTCAATTTAACAAACTCCTCATTTTTTCCTCTTTTCGTGAACTTTATCTCGAGGTAGTCTGGCCTCATTTTTTAAGCAAACAATCTCTATGCCCGCAAAGGGAAGGACGTGATCGGGGCCCACCTTCTTTTGTGCCCACTACGAGTTACATTATACTCTAACCTGTCAACCGATCACTAAAGAAACTAAAACTAAAAGTCAAGAAACTAAAAGTCAAGAAAAACGCAACTAAATGCCAATACCTAAAATTTGCTTAAAGGGGAAATGTCACGCAATTCGGATAAACACAAATATGTGTTTTGAAAACTAAAATGTTCCAAAGATTTTGCAGTTTTCCTGTAAAGCACTTAATAAGTGCACTGAAACTATTCGCGGTTGTCTATGGCCACCGATGACGAGGAGGAAATGGATTAAACTTGAAAAAAGTTAGGTTAACAGCTTTCAAGTTTTGTCTTTATGTCTTGGAAAAATCACTGTAAAATAATACTAGATTCCTTTCTTCCAAGACTGAAATGATTTGAAATCAATCTTTTCGTGTTCCTTGGCCTATTCATGTAATACAAAAAGTACTTCCTCACAATCTGAACAAATTTATAACAAAGAAACATTTAAAGAAATGAGACGGCTATTAATGACAAGACGTTTAAGCGCCGAGACAGCTTACTTAATAAGTAGTCCTAAGACATACAAGTAACAAGGTTATAACAACTTGAAAGGTAGCTCCTCACGAGCTTTAATGTGGGCTTACCTTCTTCTTGTATTAAAAATCCTGTAAGAAATAGTAAAGCAGAGGTTAAAGTTTGCTATGAATAATAGTATCTAAAGTAGCCTCTGAGTCATTAAATTAGGAAGGATGAATCAGGGGACTCATCGACATCGTCTCCTTCAAAAGCAAAACTAGAAATAATACTGAACCATAACTACTAAGAGGCTTAGAAATTCTTCACTTTGTGATGGTATCAGTTCACCATCCTGCCAAAGTTACCCCTACTGCCACTGACGGATAGACATAGGTTAGACATTAGTGTTTCTGAATCTCTCGATCCCTTGAGAAAGTATCTGAAGAAGTTAAGCGTGGCTAGGGAAAATGATTCGCCGAATCAACAAAAGAGTAAAAAACAAGAACTGAGAGTGTTCGCAGCCATAACTCGGAAGGAGACAAGTATCGTAAAAACACTGCCAGAATATGACTGCTGTAACAAGAAGTTTAAGCGGAAAGACAACTCACTTGATAGTTCTCAGATATTTTCAATGTTATGGTTCAAACTGGACGTTTTGTCTCGTTCTTTTCAAACTTTAGGGAATGAAATCCTCCCTCAATACAACGTTTAATAACCAAGTGGGCTAATTGTCTCGAGGCGCTCCAACAGTTCATTGTGAGAAGCTCTTGTCCAAGAATTCGACTACTGAAGAATCATTGTCCAGTAAGATCAAAATAAAGTGACACAAAGTCAGAACTACGAAGCGAACGAAGACGCATTTATGGCTGACTCACTGTCGACAAGAGCTGGCTTCACTAATCAATATTCATCAACTGTTCCCACCGCGAGCTACATTATACGCTAGCCTCAACCAAGCGATCGATCACTAAAGAAATAAAAGCTGTTTTTATGACTAAAAGTCACGAAATTAAAAACGCACTGACTAAGCGCCAATTTTAATGTACCTAAAACATTGCTCGAGGCGTTAAAATTAAAGCCTATATACGCGCTCTTTTATCGCCTGCCTCTTAAAGGACATGCGTACACCACTAACCAGGTTGAAACAAATTGAAAGGCATCTCTTCACGAGCTCATAATCTGGGCTTACCTTCTCGTCGTTTTTCCTCCCCTGTAAGAAATACAAAATAGACAGGTTAAAGTCCCCAGCGGCACTATAGGAATTACTTCAACTGACGCATAGACATAGGGTTAGTGTTTCTGAATCTCTTCATCCCTTGAGAAAGTAAGTAAAGCAGTTAAGGTTGCCTAGGGAAAAAGGTTCCACGAATCAACGAAAGAGAAACGACGGCCGAGAGCGTTCGCAGCCATAATTCGGAAAGAGACAAGTATACTAACAGAACTACCAAAAATGTGACCACTATAAGACGTTTAAGCCCAGATACAACTAACTTGATAGTTCTAAAGTATTTTCCATGTTATTGTTCAAACTGGGTGTCTTGTCTCGCTCTTGTGAAACTTCAAGACATGAAATCCTTCCTCAATATAACTTTTAATACATAAGTGGGCTAATTGTTTCGAGGCGCTAGAACAGTTCATTGCGAGTAGCTCCCGCGCAAGACTGTTCAGTCGACTACTGCAGCAACATTGTCCAGTAAGATCAAAATAAAGTGAGGTGACGTGAAACTACAAAGTGTGCAAAGACGCATTTATGACTGAATCACTGTCGACTAGACCGGGCTTCACTAATCAATATTCATCAACTGTGCCCACTACGAACTACATTATACTCTAATCTCAACCGAGCGACCGATCACTAAAGAAATTAAAGCTGTCTTTATGATTAAAAAGTCAAGAAAAACGAAACTAAAAGCCAATACCTAAAAAAGTACTTCTCACAATCTGAACAAACTTATAACAGGAATTGTCGTGACAGTACCCCCTTAAGGTGATTCCTTACATTTGCATCGCGCATTCTTATCGCGCATAATTTATGGCGTCATTTAGCGCGCGCTCGTGAACGCGCACATAGAAAACATGGCGGATTTGCCTTGAAATTGAGCTTTGTTAGTTGAAAAATGGCGATAGCTCAACAATGAGCGTGGGCACCCTTCCTTTTTTTCCCGTCATTGTAATCAACTTATCATAAGCTTTGGGTGAGAAAAGACTGATCTGATTTCTATCGCTGAAAATTGAATAAATAAGGAAATAGCAGATAAACTGTGGTCTTTTCTGTTAGTTAGTTTAGTAACCATGCCAAGAAATTTGGTTTAAATATTTAATCAAGGATTCAGCTTGCTGTCTAAATCAAACTTGAAATGTTTATTTGTCTCCACATAATATATGGACTATAGGTTAATGCGTGTTCTCATGATTTTGGGTTCACAAAGATTTTACACGAACTGGAAATGCGTTCTCACAATAAGCATCAAATAATGCCAAAATGGAGCATATTCAATGCCTCACAGCTCCTAAATGAGCATGGGCACCCCCTTTTTTATTTCGAAATTGAAGTTCTCATATGATAAATATTCAGTGGACAAAGTTTGAACAAATATCTATTATCACTTTTATTTCAGAGGAATTACCTTAATGGCGTTAATATTAAAGCATACACGTACACGCTCTTTAATCGCGTACCTATTAAAAGACACCCTTATACTACTAACAAGGTTATAACGAATCACGACCTTACAATCGGGCGGTGTTTGTTTGTACACGATAGTGAAAATTTTTTTCAAGCGTTGTCTGTTTTCGCAAAGTTAATTCTTGTTTTCAAGGGGACACCCTCGAGAGCTACAACCCGAGGGCGATTTCTTCGATTTCGGTCAAATTTGGCCGGACAGTCGCTAGATTAACTTATCTTAAAAAAAAAAAAAAAAAAAAAACTTGTTGGGGAATAAGATCATTCAAAACCGTTGTGTGCTGAGAGTCATTTCCGTGCGGTCACTCCGTATTTTTTCTAGTGAATTTGAAAATGCTCTGTAACTTTGGAACACAATAGAATAAAGGAAATCCGCAACACGTTTGTTTTAGCTTCTGAGTTCCAGACTCTGAGAAAAACATCAAATTCCCTAAACACAAAAAGCTGATTTAGTTATAGCTTTCAAAAGATGATGTAAACCTCCGAGTTTAGACTCATAGGAACATTCAGTAATTCACCTTCTTACAAACTTAAGGAAATATTCGAATAGCTTCTTCAATTAGCTTTAATTTGATATAGGATTTATGGTATCTGGGCTGCAATCGAGAGCCGCTACAACCCTTAGATTAGAAACACCCCTGAAGGTACACGGTAACCTTAAAGCATTTTTAGTGGTTACGTTGACGTTCGTTTAAATTCACCGGAAAGACGTTACGATGAATGCTGCAAAGAAAATCAGTTGCTGTTTGAGTGAGTATCTTGACTGTCGCCACGACATGAACTGAATGACGAATATCATATTGTTTGGTTGACATCTACTGGTAACATTGAGGATCTGTTCATCTGGGGATGTCATATTTTTCAAGGGTAGAAAAAGGGAAGCAGTGTTTTTACTGTGGATACATAAGAGAGGTACCATTTTCGATGGAAAGTGTATAATAGAGGTATCTTTTTCTTTTCTTTTTTTTTTTTTTTTTTTCATAAAAAATGTTACGTAAAGGGGTATTGGTTTGGAACTCAAGGCGGAGCATCCCCGTACAAAACTTTGTTTAGGACCCCCAGGACTTTACCCAAGTTCATAGTCTGGACTTACTTTCCGGAGGTCTTTTTGGCGATGAAGGCCCTTCCTCTTTCTCCTCATCCATTTGATATCCTTTTTGGCTGCTTAATCAGTCGCCATCTTCTGAGTGAAGGTAAGAAACCTCTTCAATTAGTTGAAGGAAGAAGAGCACGGAACGTACGTAGAAAGGTGTGTCAAATAATTTACTCGTTCTTATTTTTGAAAAGAATAGTATTAAGTAAAAGTAGGAATTTGGGATCTGGCAGAAGGAACCGACACTGCAACGAAAGTTCTTTTCAAATTTTAGCCCGTAGTCCCTACAAAGCAAAAAAGCTGAAAAGATTTTTCTGTCCATAAACTGTTGAACTTGTTTACGTAATAACTTTATGACTTAACTACAGTCACTCTTAAAAGAAAGCAAGAGAGGATGAGAAAAGAAAGGTAGCCCTAAATCTGTTTAATATTCTAATCATAAAAATTACAATTTCCTTGATTGTGATTGGTTTAAAAAGCTCCTATTTTCTACTAATTCACTTGCCAAGTTGTTATCGGACAGTTTGTGAGCGGACAGTTCAATAAGCCAATGACATTCAAAGTAGTATTTTAAATCAACCAAATACATTCAAAGTTGTAGTTTAAATCAACCAATCACAACCTTGGTTTCAATCACCATACATTTTGATTGTAGTCAATTTCAGAGCGACATTGAAAAATTTAGGCTTCCTTGACCCTTCCTTTGTCAGTCTTTTAATGCAAAATTTCCCTTCCTTTTATATCTTGGCTCTTCTTCTTTTCTCGGAAATCGTAACTTTTATGATTAATTGGTAATAAGACTTCGTGTCGTCCAATTCTGTCTGTAATCACACTCGTTATTAACAAATCGGACCGCTCCCGCTACAGAGCGAATTGGACTCCACTCGGTCCTATTACCACAGTGTGATGATTAAGCCGTCCTTTTTCACTAAAGTCTCAACTGTCCGATTTTCAAATAATTTAAATCCGAAACGTTTTTGGAACATTAACTGATTTAGCCTCCAATAACAAGCTTCCCTGTAAGAATAAGCCCTTGGCGGAAAGAAGACAACAAAAAAAGTCCTTTGAATAATCTTAAGGCAAGGGCTCAGTTAGAATGTGTCAAAATTTTGCGGCACTCAATCTCGTAATAGCTCAAAGCCGCTTTCTACATGTGCAGAGGAGGGACGAAGGTCAACTGACAAAAATCGGTGAAAACGTAAAGCTTGTGGGATGTGGCTGGAGTGACAAGGATACCTCACAAATTAATGTGATTGGGTAAGCTGAAGCCACTCTAGAGGCATCAAGGCCACATGGTAGCGGGCATTACCCCTTAAATCTACCAAAGCAAAGATTGAACCCAAGCATTAGCAGCCATGGACAGCTATTTCAGCCTTGTTAGGCCTCATCAGCATGGCATAGCTAATGCTCAGGCTCAAGTACCCACATCAACTGACAATCGGTCGAGTTATTGGCAAAATGCGAAATAATGCCGACGGGTTTATCTTATTTCAAACTTTAAAAATTTACAGAAAGTAAGCCAGTTTGTTGAACATCATTATTTCATCTCATATTTCTAGAGTTCACTGTTTAAGTAATTAAATTTGTCATTTAATATTTTGACGTGTTGTTGACGATGTCGTCACCCTCCTTGCCCTCGCCTTTGTTGCAGTGCAAACATATTTTCCAATTTCTTTGCATCGAATTTCCGCGGAAACTATGTCAATAATTAATGTTTAAATATGATGCATTATAGAAGTCAAAGTGACAGATTGTCTCTGCCTTCTGCAACGGTTGCTTGAATGATAAGGGAAACAAGAGTACCAAAAGGCTCTACAGTTCTAATTCAGTATGATTCGAATCCATGAAAGCTTGACAGAGTCAGAACCAGGGTACCACTGAATCGTCAACTGATATTCATATTCCAGTCTCCCTTTCTTTCTCTGATCTTTTCCCCAAAGCAAATCCCAGGAGTGAAACAGAAAAAAATTACCTTTCTTGATAACACAGACGTGCTGAAAAAATGCGAGAAAAATAAGAGCTTTGTAACAAGTTAGCCTTTCTTGAGAGTCACTGAGCAAGGGAATCAACACTGGACTATTGCTTAGGCAAGCCGTTCTTCGTCATGAAAGCGGGCACTTGGCAAAGGAAGCAGAAAATCCCTGCCTCCACTGCAGTTGTATCCACGAGACTTAAGGAAATTTGTGACAAAAATCCGTCTAACAGTGAGAGGGAAAAAAGGAAAATTTTCTCGGATCCAATTTAGCATCCCGGCACATGAGCAGTAATTCTCCATAGCAGCGAAGGACGCGAAATCTATGTTCCTTGATCAAGTCTGAGAACGAGGAAGTAGTAGGAAGTCCTCAAAATTTCAGATTTATTACTTAATGTACCATGGGAGGACATTTCTCTTTCAAAATATGTGGTCTAAACGTTTCATTAGCTAAAGATATAACAATTATTAAATGACTACTTTCGGGGGGAGCAAAACTATTTCAAGTTTAAAACATCAGTCTTTTTTAAGCTGCGTGGAGAGGTTGGTGAAATCACAGGGTGGTTGCATTCGCTATATCTTTTGTTCTCGTACGAAAAGAGTAATCATTTGGCTTCCCAAAGCCGCCAAAACTGATTCGCAATGTATATCATATGTGCACTTACTAAATAGTTCTACTATACCGAGAGAATTTTCAAATGATCAACGGCTCACAGCCCTACTTTTGACAGCCGCTATTGACGACAACTACATTTTGTTCAAGGCATACACATGTATTTTAGTATGCTGACCATTCAAACGGGATGAAATCAAGGGTAGTCTGAGAAGGCATGTTGAATTTTGGCGAAGTATAGGTGCCCCAAAGTTTATATCGTCGGTGACTTGTGAGGGATAAAGCTTGCCTTTTGCCGGCAAACAGTCCCGAGGTATGTGTCTAGAAACAACAAGTCCGCCTTAAGCCATTCAGAATTTGTAGAAGATTGGGTTTTAGAGCTCTCACTCTCGGGCAGGGTAGTAGAAGTTCCGGATCGCCCGTACGTCGTGAACCCTTTGAGTGTGTCTATTCAACCTTACGGGGAAAAGAGATTAATCCTTGACCTTCGTTACGTCAACAATTTCTAATTAAGCACAAAGTCAAGACTGGAAGATTGCCTTGACTTATTTTCAAAAGGGGCTTCGACCTCAAGAGTGGATATACCACCACATGGACATTCACCCGAACCATCAGATGTTCTTAGGATTTACTTAGAAATTCCTGGGTGCTTTGTAATTATGGGTTTTTTTTTTTTTACCGTCTTGCCGTTTGGTTTGTCATCCGCCTCTTATATTTTCACAAAATGTCTCAAACCACTCGAGAAATATTGGAGGATTAACGGGGTCAGTGTTGCTTTATTTCTTGATTATTGATCGCATCTCCTGCCTGAATGCAGTTTTCGCTGCTAAAAATTCGTCAGTTGCCACCGTGTTAAGCTCCGCTCAAGACTACATCGGATTGCGGAGTAAAATGTCTCCTTTGAAAAGGAACACGGACGAAGTGATATTTTCTTTGGAAGGTTGTCGGTAAGCCAGATAAAACGATGTTAGGCGAAGCTAAGTAGGCTAAATGAAAACAAAGGTGTGCAATCGGACCATGTCTGGCTGTACAGATCGAAATCAGAACTTTTCACATCCAACTCACAATTATTAAATAACAAACAAAACGGAACAAAATTTATCAACTGAATTAACAGTTTCCTTTTACTGCATTTTGATCTTATGAAAGTCTAAATTCTGCACTTGACTGCTTTGGCGTGAACGTGATGGAATTGTAATGTCTTCTCAGTACTTTGGGACTTTACATGTAGCTGTCCAACCGCATCAAATTTAACGGGACAGTTTTAGTCAGTTCGGGAATGTCTGAGGTTCTTGCGCGGAAATTGATGCAATCGCTCCACATATTCATCAACAACTTAGCGCAGTTCCAGCATCAGTGTGTTAAGTCAACTAAAACTGTGTGGCTAGATCTGGAAGACAGAAACCAGTGAAATTCTTTACAGTGTTCTAACGTGACGCAGTGAATTGCAAGCTTATGCAAACAGTCGAGTTCTTTCTTCACGGCACTTTTCCCTGTCAAAACTGCGTCGGATTAGAGTGAAATAACTTAGCAGGATAGGGACACAGCAAAAATACATTTTTGTTCGAAGGCTTCCAGTAACACTTGTCAGACTTATCAAACGGTTTTAAGCAAATCTGACAGAAAAGCGTAATGAGAACTGATGGCGGACAATATTCACGCACTACCACTTATCAAAAATGTCTCTATCGAGCGAGCAATTGATTCATCAAAACGTTTCGCATCCTACCCACCACTATCAAATACTTTGAATATTAGGTTTTACTTACCAAAAAATGAATAAAGGATACTAAATGTCTACAGCGCCGCAGCTCTGCTGACGAAGGATCGATGGAGCTTCATAAACAACATAGCGGAAGCGATGGGCATCACGCGAGAAAACTCTTAATCAGAGTCTTCGTTCCCCTTGTCCTGCGGTTCGTGTCATAGTGATTTTGGCTGCTAAGAGGTTGGGAGCTAGTCGGCCATATTGTGGAATTTTCACTTGCTGGGAAGATTTGTCTTATTACGAACCATAAAACAAACAAAAAGATAATAACCATGGTTCGACCGAGTAAGTTTCTCGATCTATCTTCTGAACAAACGATTTTCCAGAGTGCTAATGTGTGACATTTCTTTAAGAAAAACAGAGCAAACGGATGACCGCGCACAAAAGATACAAGATACAGAGAAAGGTTTGTACACAACGCGCGTTTTGAAGCAAATAATTAAAGTTACAGTAACTGAACTGGTGCTGAAAACCGGGATGGGGACAGGGATTGTGAAACTCCTGTTTCCCTCACTTTTATCACCTGACTCCCGCCCTTTTCAGTCCTCCTCCTGTCATCTGTAAATTAGAGACTAAAAACACATCCAAGTCATACTAATTAAGCTTAGTATAAATCGACTGGCGTTCTATCACGAATGCCATCCTCTGATTGGCTACGCTACTTCGCTATCTATTCTATGATAGATAGTGAGTAGCGTTGTCAACAAAATGGCAGCGGCTTTTTCGCGTTTTCGAAGTGTATGCAAGGAGGATTTAGATAATTTACTTGTTTAGTTTTGAACGTCTAGTAGATTTATACTAAATCAATTAGATTATTCGCTCTGAATATGTGTGATAGCTGATTTGGGCTGCGCCCTCAGCTATCACATGATAGAAATCTCAAGCTCATAATCTAATTGTTAATTAGACCCAATAGAACGGTCTTTTGACGACATAATATTTGAGATTTTTTTGTAACCAAATCATAATTATACTCAGCCTTGGCCGTCTTGCTGATCCCTTTGCATTGACTACTTATATGGGACCTTTGTGCAATCATGTCACTTGACATCTCGTGACCTATTTTTATTTCAGAGCTTCTGCAATCTAGCTAGATTTCCACACGCCTGTCATCAATTCAAAGGTGACAGACCGCAAACAATTGTTGCTTCTAAAAATATCTGCATGTTATATTTATTATCTCAATGCCTCTTGTTTTTGATGTGTAGGTCAGGGAGCATTTACGAAAGCAACGAAAGGAAGCCAAATTCAATGGCAAGTCAAAAAGTAGGTCTTATAATATTTATATAATATTATTTGAAGGGTTTTTTGCAAAAGAGGTATATATCACCATTTGTCTGTAAAATCCAATCTCTGTAAATTCACTCAACTTTGGCATAGATTGATAATGGTGTCAGAAATAAAGTTCTACACTGATTTTTGATTTAAAGGCCTGGATTCAGCAAATTGGTGTATGACTTTACCCTAGCAGAAACTGAACCATTAAACTGAAGTGAACTATTATACTGAAGTTAAATTGTCAAGTAGTGATGGTAATTCGTATCCTTAAACTGCACGTGAACCTAAATTTGAAGCTAGTTTTATTCTCCAATGAGAAAATAGGTGTTTTAAGAAATATTTTGAGGGGATAACAATTTTAGTAAAAGTAGCAGGAACTTATTTTAAAATGCGACAAAAGTTGGGCCTTTCTCACTAAAATTCTAGACAAGAACTTGCAGGGTCTGGTGAATAGTCGTGCGTCACTGTTTTTATGAGTTCTGTGGTACAAAAATATTGGATGACTATCAAGATTCACTATTGGCACTGAAAGCTTCAAAAAACTTTCCAGGTTAACACTTTTTTTCCTTCTCCACAGGTGTTTTATGCCTGAGCATACACTGTACACACTGTACACTCAAGTGACATCACAAAATCCTTTCGGCCACCTCGTTGCACAAAATGTCTCAAATTTCAGGCCACGGTGGGAATTTTAGAACCCCTATAACTAGCAAATCCTCTTCATGAAAAGGAGGGAAACAACTGAAAATGAAATATGGGAAATATAAGCTATGTTAAAACATAAAAACAATATTGGTACATGAAGTTAATTTTCAATTCAATTTCAATTCAACCTTTGTTGTTTTAACAGTGTTCAGTGTTCAAAACCTAAGAAAGCCGACTAATCTTTACCCAACACACCAAATGATTCTTAAGATACATGTAGATTTAACTTGGCGGTGGGAACAGACGCATCAACAGATCCAAAAATAAACTGCGAATAATCTGCGGCATTTATTGACCTGTCAAAAGAAAAACAATCAAATGAAAGTAAGAAATGACCTTTATTCCAATCAACAAACCTCCTAAAAAAGTGGAAGCTGGCAAATGTGAATCTTGTGAAATCTGCAACGAATGTATCAGCAGGGAAAAACAGTGATACCAATGGTCACTTTGAAATGACTGGCTTACGCAAACCATGGAGGCTTTGACAAAGATATTGGGCCGATTTTTGTTTTGGATTTCAATCGCTCAGACATCTTTCATTATCGATTCAAATTCTTTTGACAAAAGGCCGCTGTGGTAATCAAAATCCAATTATTGACTAAAACTGTGCACACAGGCGAAAAATCAAATGCAGCCGCTTCAAAGTATTTTGTGATGAAATTTTGAATCTGTCACATCTCTTGTCACAGTTGAAAAATACAAGTTAAATTTAGGATTGCATTTGATTGGCTTTGAAAACTGCAAGTTGAAATTCTTTGTGAAAGAATCACCTTTTCATTGGTTAAAAAACCTCGGGTGGCCCCGGTTGAAGTCATTGCACTGTAATGCTTGTTTGTATGTATCTTGTATGGGCTGTTTTTTCAGACCACAAGAAGGATCCAGGAATTCCAAATCTTTTTCCTTTCAAAGAGGAAATTCTCAAACGGGCTGACGAAAAAAAGAGAAGGGTGAGGAAGGTGTAACTTGATATTTTCTGAAGGGATACAGTACTCTTTCATTGTTTATGGACAGTGTACAAATTGTAGCCTTTTTAAATACAGTTGAACCTTGATTATCTGGACCTTGATTCCGGATTTTTCAATTATCCAGACTTGCTTACACTGTAGCTGGTTCCTGTTTTTCACGACTATTAATTAGCCATATTTAAGATCTGCAGCAAAGCTTTTTCCCTTCAAATTACGTAATGAAACTCCGGTTCAAACTGAATTTGTTTCCCTTCAAAACACAAATCTGTTTGCGCTTTGAGCTCATGCACACCATACTACAACAATGCATTTCACTGCTCTGATTTGCTCAGGTGTTCTTAAATTTTTGTAAGTGAAATTCCATGCTCCACTTGTTCAGTTATTCAGTTTTAGTTTTAGCTCATTAATATTCATATTTTCGATTATCCGGACTGTTCAGCGCAGTCCCTACAAGTCTGGATAATCAAAGTTCCACTGTAGTTGCACAACTCCACAAGTGTGTGCTTTTTTTTTTTCAGCTTTTATACTTATCCGGTACATGTACATAAATATCATCCTTCATCCAAACAAAATCCAAAAACATGTACCAGTTACAACAGTTATCAGTCTACAATCATGGCCTTAGCCAGATGAAGATTTTTACCAAGGCAATGCCTGTAAAAAGAAGACCGACAAAACACCTCTTTAATAATATTAAATTTTTTTTTAAATAACAATATGTTGATTAATACAGATGTAAAGTAGTTACAGTTGTACAAATTACAGTATAAAAAATACAAAACACAAGAAATAAAAAAAAAACCTATTTATATACATATAAGGGCACAATAAAAAGAAGCAATTGCAAAGTTACATTTATGACACTACCACTAACAAAAAAAAAAGAGAGAGTGAGTGTGTGAGAGACATGAATTATTACAAAAGATTCTGAAAGCCCGCCCATTTTTCCTTTGAAACATCTTTTTTCCTACCCTGACACCATATACATGTATAAAGCTCAGTTTCATGCTTTATTTGAACTTTAAGTTTGAATCCAGTAATATTTGGATAAACTTGGTTCCTTCTGCAGTCCCAAATATACAGTAAATCTTTGCAATAAGGAGAAAACAGTTGAGTAAGGGACAAGAGCGTGTCAAAATACCGACCAAGACATCTTGTAGAGTAAGGCGAATTTTTTCTTTTATAGATGAATACCAGAACAGTTCAAAGTTAGCCCAGAAGGTTTGAGAGTGAGGGCAGTTATACAGCAAATGATACAGTGTTTCTGGCTCGGATTTGCGAAATGTACACTTGTCATCAGTACTATAACCTATTTTTTGAAGTTTGGTATTGGTATAAAGGATGGAATTTAAAACTTTGTATTGAAAGGCTTTCACATAAGTTTCAAGAGCCACCTTGTGGGGTAAATTAAACACCTGTTCTACTTGAGAAGTCATAAGATTAAATTCATTCTGTAACTTTCTGGCCGCACTGGGTAATTGCGCTTTTATACTTATCAATAACGAATAGAAATGTTTTGATTTCTTTTTTGTCACATCAAAATCGTTATTGTCAATAATGATGGAAAAAGATATCTCTGAATGCGTGGAATTTCCTTTCAAGGATGTTGGCACGGATGTCGAAGTCCTGCCCAGACTAAAAAGTTAGTTTTATTTACTTTGTTGTTAATGACTTTGAAAGAATCAATATTATTTAAAGAAAATAACAAGTCATTTACAAAAACAATACCAGAATCGAAGTAATTTTTATAGAATACTGGAGTGTTGTTTATTCGAATATCTTTATTATTCCATATTATATTGCGCCAATCCTTCGTTTTTCCAAAGTTTTCACGAAACTCCGACCACCACTGCAAAAGCTCGGCATAGAATTGTGAATCAAGTGAATAATCTTTAATTTCAAAGTTGCAATTAAATAAAAATAAACCTCCATACCTTTCCAAAATATATCGTAGATAGGTTTTCCAAGTGCTGTCATGAGCACTAAATATCCTTTTTAACCAGGCTAAGCGCAGTGACTTAATCATACAGTCTAGATCAATCATTTGAAGGGCTCGGAGCATAACCATCCTATGTCGAATTTTGGGTTGTTTTTCGATTTTGCCTGGATTTGCCCGAATTGTTGCATGTAAACTGCAATTCGATTGAAAGAAGATGTAATGCAACTTGCAAACCACTCCCATGGAAGGTTGGTTTCTTGGTGTACGTAAGAAAAAATGCATTTCTGGATTCTGGATGAATCAGTCAAAAAAATACCATACAATGTGTTTCCAGAAATGCATTTTTTCTTACGTACACCAAGAAACCAACCTTCCATGGGAGTGGTTTGCAAGTTGCATTACATCTTCTTTCAATCGAATTGCAGTTTACATGCAACAATTCGGGCAAATCCAGGCAAAATCGAAAAACAACTCAAAATTCGACATAGGATGGTTATGCCCCGAGCCCTTCATATCTTTGGTGGAGTATGCTAATTAACAATGCCCAAGGGTATTCTTTGCGTGAAAGACTAAGCGCCAAATGCTCGTAACCGATTTAAGAGAACACAGAACGCTTCTGTTCAGTTAGACGTAATGCGCAATGTGTCGTTTTTGCTTAATCATAACACTCGACAAGCTCGCTTGGCACGAAAACAGTGCGCAATATTCGTGGTTGACTTAAAAAAAAACAGCACACAGTAGCCTTGGTTTATCTCAGGTCAGCGCGCAAAGATTTTGTCCGACCTGAAAACAGCACTCACTCCGAAGAGATTCAGGGTTATTGTTGGGTTTAGGTTGGACTTAACATTAGGGCTAGAGCGTCAGCTAGGGCTAGGGATAGGGTTAGGGACATGGTTAGGGTTAGTGTTGATGTTAACGTCAACGCTAGCGTTAAAGCGCGGTTGTTTGAGTCCGAATCAGCTTGACTTAAGGGTTCGGCCAAGTCGAAAACAGCGCCTATAGTTGCCTTGGTTGACTCTAAGTTCTTTCGGAAAGGCTTTGGCCGATATAACACAGCGCTAAAGTCGCTTGTTTGTCTTAAATACAGCGTACATCTTAAATCCAGCGTACAAAAACTTCGGTTGATTCTAAATCAGTGCGCAAAAAGCTTGCCGATGGCTGAAAAATCACAAAATATTAAAGACGGCTGTTTTGACTTGAAGAAACTTTTTGCCAAGATAACTCCTATTGGTGACCAACAGCAAAAATTTGAGTTAATCAGATGTTCTAGGGCAAAAATTAAGAGTCCTAAGAGTACGCTGTTTTCCGTCATGTTTCGTTTACTCAGAACGTTGTGTTGCGTAGTAAATTAAAACTTGCGTGGTTTCGTCAGTTGAAACGTTTTTGATGGATTCATTTTCATCGTCAAGTGGAAAACAATGGAATGAAAATCTTATAAAAATTAACGTAAATGACGACAGTGAAAGAATTTGACAGAAATACTTAACTCTTTTGTGAAATTAACTTGGCTCCAAAACGTAAAAAAATTTGCATGAAATTCAATCCCTTTATCACGCGTGATGGATTGTCTCATCACAATGACTGTAGTTGCGCAAAAATGTTTATCTCGCGTGAGAATACTTTTTGCTGTAGTTTATTAGCCTCCATAGAAGCAAAAAACCGAGGCGATCAACGCAAAAGTGATTTATGTGTTCAAATTCGGCAGCGTGTTTACCAAATATTCATTCTCACTTGTTCATCAGTCACGGATATGTCACGAACCAACAAGCGCGGATGTTACGGCAATTCACCGGTTTCGCAGAGGTTGTGGGTTCGAATCGCGTACAAGCGGTTTTTTTTTCCGTTTTGTTTGTTTGTTTTTTTTTGTTTGTGTTTTTTTTTTCGTTTCACTACTGCTGAAGTTGTGTTCATAACTGTGGCGATCGTTCACGTTATCATCCGTTGTTTACGTAGTCTGATTCACACAGACGAATCGCGAGGAGTACCGCTTAATATTGCTTTGAATGTTTGCCGTGCGCGCCAATGCAACTTTTCCATGGATTGTGTTCAAGATAGTCATCGAAAACGGGCAGACTTCACTTCGTGCCGAATGAATTTTCGGTAGCGTTTCCGAAGTTCGACCAACTATTTCACGGCTAACAGTAAAAGCAAGCTGGGATTTCATGTCACGAGTGGTTTCAAAAAATGCGCTCCTCAAAATTAATGAACAATGGAAACCTCGGTGCAGCAGCTAGACTGTTTTCAAAGTTATTTTATAAGGTAGAGTTTTTACTGAAAACAAGTAATAATCTGCCCCAACCCACCGCCCCCCGCGAGAGGTTTTGACTTCAGACAGCGCCCTGTTTGACCGCAATGAATTCTGGGATCATTGTCTGCTCCAAGTGCGAACAACAACAACTCTTCAAACATACACTTTTCGCCTATAAGTCCAAAAACCACTCTCGCTTTCCCAGCTTTTAGCACCGCAACCTTTCAGAAATGGAACAAGACTAGCAACGACGCGCCGCTTTTGAGGCGAGAGTTGTTTTCAGACTTTTTCCGCCTGGCTTCTACTCTGTACCCCAAAACGCTAATATCTCATCGTGATTTGGTAAGCACAGAGAAAACGCTAACTGGATTCTTTCAGAAGCGTTAAGAACTTGCGGATCTCCAGACTTTTCATGACGTCTTTCGATCACCAAGCGGGAAGGCAAACCGATAATGCAGTTAATACGTAGCGATCCGCAGCTCCAGCACTCACGTAAGTTTCGTATCCGATGAGCTTAATCGATGTTTTAACCGCCAAATTTATAGTCTACGTCACACTATCAAACAATCCTTTCTACCCGTCAATCATTTCACCTCCAGTTTTAGTTGTACCCCTCACAAATGTTCACATAATTCACGTATGAATATTAATACGGTACGCATGCAAATGAGCTTCATCTCAATTGAAGGGCTCGGAGCATAACCATCCTATGTCGAATTTTGGGTTGTTTTTCGATTTTGCCTGGATTTGCCCGAATTGTTGCATGTAAACTGCAATTCGATTGAAAGAAGATGTAATGCAACTTGCAAACCACTCCCATGGAAGGTTGGTTTCTTGGTGTACGTAAGAAAAAATGCATTTCTGGATTCTGGATGAATCAGTCAAAAAAATACCATACAATGTGTTTCCAGAAATGCATTTTTTCTTACGTACACCAAGAAACCAACCTTCCATGGGAGTGGTTTGCAAGTTGCATTACATCTTCTTTCAATCGAATTGCAGTTTACATGCAACAATTCGGGCAAATCCAGGCAAAATCGAAAAACAACTCAAAATTCGACATAGGATGGTTATGCCCCGAGCCCTTCATATCTTTGGTGGAGTATGCTAATTAACAATGCCCAAGGGTATTCTTTGCGTGAAAGACTAAGCGCCAAATGCTCGTAACCGATTTAAGAGAACACAGAACGCTTCTGTTCAGTTAGACGTAATGCGCAATGTGTCGTTTTTGCTTAATCATAACACTCGACAAGCTCGCTTGGCACGAAAACAGTGCGCAATATTCGTGGTTGACTTAAAAAAAAACAGCACACAGTAGCCTTGGTTTATCTCAGGTCAGCGCGCAAAGATTTTGTCCGACCTGAAAACAGCACTCACTCCGAAGAGATTCAGGGTTATTGTTGGGTTTAGGTTGGACTTAACATTAGGGCTAGAGCGTCAGCTAGGGCTAGGGATAGGGTTAGGGACATGGTTAGGGTTAGTGTTGATGTTAACGTCAACGCTAGCGTTAAAGCGCGGTTGTTTGAGTCCGAATCAGCTTGACTTAAGGGTTCGGCCAAGTCGAAAACAGCGCCTATAGTTGCCTTGGTTGACTCTAAGTTCTTTCGGAAAGGCTTTGGCCGATATAACACAGCGCTAAAGTCGCTTGTTTGTCTTAAATACAGCGTACATCTTAAATCCAGCGTACAAAAACTTCGGTTGATTCTAAATCAGTGCGCAAAAAGCTTGCCGATGGCTGAAAAATCACAAAATATTAAAGACGGCTGTTTTGACTTGAAGAAACTTTTTGCCAAGATAACTCCTATTGGTGACCAACAGCAAAAATTTGAGTTAATCAGATGTTCTAGGGCAAAAATTAAGAGTCCTAAGAGTACGCTGTTTTCCGTCATGTTTCGTTTACTCAGAACGTTGTGTTGCGTAGTAAATTAAAACTTGCGTGGTTTCGTCAGTTGAAACGTTTTTGATGGATTCATTTTCATCGTCAAGTGGAAAACAATGGAATGAAAATCTTATAAAAATTAACGTAAATGACGACAGTGAAAGAATTTGACAGAAATACTTAACTCTTTTGTGAAATTAACTTGGCTCCAAAACGTAAAAAAATTTGCATGAAATTCAATCCCTTTATCACGCGTGATGGATTGTCTCATCACAATGACTGTAGTTGCGCAAAAATGTTTATCTCGCGTGAGAATACTTTTTGCTGTAGTTTATTAGCCTCCATAGAAGCAAAAAACCGAGGCGATCAACGCAAAAGTGATTTATGTGTTCAAATTCGGCAGCGTGTTTACCAAATATTCATTCTCACTTGTTCATCAGTCACGGATATGTCACGAACCAACAAGCGCGGATGTTACGGCAATTCACCGGTTTCGCAGAGGTTGTGGGTTCGAATCGCGTACAAGCGGTTTTTTTTTCCGTTTTGTTTGTTTTTTTTTTTTGTTTGTGTTTTTTTTTTCGTTTCACTACTGCTGAAGTTGTGTTCATAACTGTGGCGATCGTTCACGTTATCATCCGTTGTTTACGTAGTCTGATTCACACAGACGAATCGCGAGGAGTACCGCTTAATATTGCTTTGAATGTTTGCCGTGCGCGCCAATGCAACTTTTCCATGGATTGTGTTCAAGATAGTCATCGAAAACGGGCAGACTTCACTTCGTGCCGAATGAATTTTCGGTAGCGTTTCCGAAGTTCGACCAACTATTTCACGGCTAACAGTAAAAGCAAGCTGGGATTTCATGTCACGAGTGGTTTCAAAAAATGCGCTCCTCAAAATTAATGAACAATGGAAACCTCGGTGCAGCAGCTAGACTGTTTTCAAAGTTATTTTATAAGGTAGAGTTTTTACTGAAAACAAGTAATAATCTGCCCCAACCCACCGCCCCCCGCGAGAGGTTTTGACTTCAGACAGCGCCCTGTTTGACCGCAATGAATTCTGGGATCATTGTCTGCTCCAAGTGCGAACAACAACAACTCTTCAAACATACACTTTTCGCCTATAAGTCCAAAAACCACTCTCGCTTTCCCAGCTTTTAGCACCGCAACCTTTCAGAAATGGAACAAGACTAGCAACGACGCGCCGCTTTTGAGGCGAGAGTTGTTTTCAGACTTTTTCCGCCTGGCTTCTACTCTGTACCCCAAAACGCTAATATCTCATCGTGATTTGGTAAGCACAGAGAAAACGCTAACTGGATTCTTTCAGAAGCGTTAAGAACTTGCGGATCTCCAGACTTTTCATGACGTCTTTCGATCACCAAGCGGGAAGGCAAACCGATAATGCAGTTAATACGTAGCGATCCGCAGCTCCAGCACTCACGTAAGTTTCGTATCCGATGAGCTTAATCGATGTTTTAACCGCCAAATTTATAGTCTACGTCACACTATCAAACAATCCTTTCTACCCGTCAATCATTTCACCTCCAGTTTTAGTTGTACCCCTCACAAATGTTCACATAATTCACGTATGAATATTAATACGGTACGCATGCAAATGAGCTTCATCTCAATATTATCTTTGGTGGAGTATGCTAATTAACAATGCCCAAGGGTATTCTTTGCGTGAAAGACTAAGCGCCAAATGCTCGTAACCGTTTTAAGAGAACACAGAACGCTTCTGTTCAGTTAGACGTAATGCGCAATGTGTCGTTTTTGCTTAATCATAACACTCGACAAGCTCGCTTGGCACGAAAACAGTGCGCAATATTCGTGGTTGACTTAAAAAAAAAACAGCACACAGTAGCCTTGGTTTATCTCAGGTCAGCGCGCAAAGATTTTGTCCGACCTGAAAACAGCACTCACTCCGAAGAGATTCAGGGTTATTGTTGGGTTTAGGTTGGACTTAACATTAGGGCTAGAGCGTCAGCTAGGGCTAGGGATAGGGTTAGGGACATGGTTAGGGTTAGTGTTGATGTTAACGTCAACGCTAGCGTTAAAGCGCGGTTGTTTGAGTCCGAATCAGCTTGACTTAAGGGTTCGGCCAAGTCGAAAACAGCGCCTATAGTTGCCTTGGTTGACTCTAAGTTCTTTCGGAAAGGCTTTGGCCGATATAACACAGCGCTAAAGTCGCTTGTTTGTCTTAAATACAGCGTACATCTTAAATCCAGCGTACAAAAACTTCGGTTGATTCTAAATCAGTGCGCAAAAAGCTTGCCGATGGCTGAAAAATCACAAAATATTAAAGACGGCTGTTTTGACTTGAAGAAACTTTTTGCCAAGATAACTCCTATTGGTGACCAACAGCAAAAATTTGAGTTAATCAGATGTTCTAGGGCAAAAATTAAGAGTCCTAAGAGTACGCTGTTTTCCGTCATGTTTCGTTTACTCAGAACGTTGTGTTGCGTAGTAAATTAAAACTTGCGTGGTTTCGTCAGTTGAAACGTTTTTGATGGATTCATTTTCATCGTCAAGTGGAAAACAATGGAATGAAAATCTTATAAAAATTAACGTAAATGACGACAGTGAAAGAATTTGACAGAAATACTTAACTCTTTTGTGAAATTAACTTGGCTCCAAAACGTAAAAAAATTTGCATGAAATTCAATCCCTTTATCACGCGTGATGGATTGTCTCATCACAATGACTGTAGTTGCGCAAAAATGTTTATCTCGCGTGAGAATACTTTTTGCTGTAGTTTATTAGCCTCCATAGAAGCAAAAAACCGAGGCGATCAACGCAAAAGTGATTTATGTGTTCAAATTCGGCAGCGTGTTTACCAAATATTCATTCTCACTTGTTCATCAGTCACGGATATGTCACGAACCAACAAGCGCGGATGTTACGGCAATTCACCGGTTTCGCAGAGGTTGTGGGTTCGAATCGCGTACAAGCGGTTTTTTTTTCCGTTTTGTTTGTTTTTTTTTTTTGTTTGTGTTTTTTTTTTCGTTTCACTACTGCTGAAGTTGTGTTCATAACTGTGGCGATCGTTCACGTTATCATCCGTTGTTTACGTAGTCTGATTCACACAGACGAATCGCGAGGAGTACCGCTTAATATTGCTTTGAATGTTTGCCGTGCGCGCCAATGCAACTTTTCCATGGATTGTGTTCAAGATAGTCATCGAAAACGGGCAGACTTCACTTCGTGCCGAATGAATTTTCGGTAGCGTTTCCGAAGTTCGACCAACTATTTCACGGCTAACAGTAAAAGCAAGCTGGGATTTCATGTCACGAGTGGTTTCAAAAAATGCGCTCCTCAAAATTAATGAACAATGGAAACCTCGGTGCAGCAGCTAGACTGTTTTCAAAGTTATTTTATAAGGTAGAGTTTTTACTGAAAACAAGTAATAATCTGCCCCAACCCACCGCCCCCCCGCGAGAGGTTTTGACTTCAGACAGCGCCCTGTTTGACCGCAATGAATTCTGGGATCATTGTCTGCTCCAAGTGCGAACAACAACAACTCTTCAAACATACACTTTTCGCCTATAAGTCCAAAAACCACTCTCGCTTTCCCAGCTTTTAGCACCGCAACCTTTCAGAAATGGAACAAGACTAGCAACGACGCGCCGCTTTTGAGGCGAGAGTTGTTTTCAGACTTTTTCCGCCTGGCTTCTACTCTGTACCCCAAAACGCTAATATCTCATCGTGATTTGGTAAGCACAGAGAAAACGCTAACTGGATTCTTTCAGAAGCGTTAAGAACTTGCGGATCTCCAGACTTTTCATGACGTCTTTCGATCACCAAGCGGGAAGGCAAACCGATAATGCAGTTAATACGTAGCGATCCGCAGCTCCAGCACTCACGTAAGTTTCGTATCCGATGAGCTTAATCGATGTTTTAACCGCCAAATTTATAGTCTACGTCACACTATCAAACAATCCTTTCTACCCGTCAATCATTTCACCTCCAGTTTTAGTTGTACCCCTCACAAATGTTCACATAATTCACGTATGAATATTAATACGGTACGCATGCAATTGAGCTTCATCTCAATTGAAGGGCTCGGAGCATAACCATCCTATGTCGAATTTTGGGTTGTTTTTCGATTTTGCCTGGATTTGCCCGAATTGTTGCATGTAAACTGCAATTCGATTGAAAGAAGATGTAATGCAACTTGCAAACCACTCCCATGGAAGGTTGGTTTCTTGGTGTACGTAAGAAAAAATGCATTTCTGGATTCTGGATGAATCAGTCAAAAAAATACCATACAATGTGTTTCCAGAAATGCATTTTTTCTTACGTACACCAAGAAACCAACCTTCCATGGGAGTGGTTTGCAAGTTGCATTACATCTTCTTTCAATCGAATTGCAGTTTACATGCAACAATTCGGGCAAATCCAGGCAAAATCGAAAAACAACCCAAAATTCGACATAGGATGGTTATGCCCCGAGCCCTTCATATCTTTGGTGGAGTATGCTAATTAACAATGCCCAAGGGTATTCTTTGCGTGAAAGACTAAGCGCCAAATGCTCGTAACCGTTTTAAGAGAACACAGAACGCTTCTGTTCAGTTAGACGTAATGCGCAATGTGTCGTTTTTGCTTAATCATAACACTCGACAAGCTCGCTTGGCACGAAAACAGTGCGCAATATTCGTGGTTGACTTAAAAAAAAAACAGCACACAGTAGCCTTGGTTTATCTCAGGTCAGCGCGCAAAGATTTTGTCCGACCTGAAAACAGCACTCACTCCGAAGAGATTCAGGGTTATTGTTGGGTTTAGGTTGGACTTAACATTAGGGCTAGAGCGTCAGCTAGGGCTAGGGATAGGGTTAGGGACATGGTTAGGGTTAGTGTTGATGTTAACGTCAACGCTAGCGTTAAAGCGCGGTTGTTTGAGTCCGAATCAGCTTGACTTAAGGGTTCGGCCAAGTCGAAAACAGCGCCTATAGTTGCCTTGGTTGACTCTAAGTTCTTTCGGAAAGGCTTTGGCCGATATAACACAGCGCTAAAGTCGCTTGTTTGTCTTAAATACAGCGTACATCTTAAATCCAGCGTACAAAAACTTCGGTTGATTCTAAATCAGTGCGCAAAAAGCTTGCCGATGGCTGAAAAATCACAAAATATTAAAGACGGCTGTTTTGACTTGAAGAAACTTTTTGCCAAGATAACTCCTATTGGTGACCAACAGCAAAAATTTGAGTTAATCAGATGTTCTAGGGCAAAAATTAAGAGTCCTAAGAGTACGCTGTTTTCCGTCATGTTTCGTTTACTCAGAACGTTGTGTTGCGTAGTAAATTAAAACTTGCGTGGTTTCGTCAGTTGAAACGTTTTTGATGGATTCATTTTCATCGTCAAGTGGAAAACAATGGAATGAAAATCTTATAAAAATTAACGTAAATGACGACAGTGAAAGAATTTGACAGAAATACTTAACTCTTTTGTGAAATTAACTTGGCTCCAAAACGTAAAAAAATTTGCATGAAATTCAATCCCTTTATCACGCGTGATGGATTGTCTCATCACAATGACTGTAGTTGCGCAAAAATGTTTATCTCGCGTGAGAATACTTTTTGCTGTAGTTTATTAGCCTCCATAGAAGCAAAAAACCGAGGCGATCAACGCAAAAGTGATTTATGTGTTCAAATTCGGCAGCGTGTTTACCAAATATTCATTCTCACTTGTTCATCAGTCACGGATATGTCACGAACCAACAAGCGCGGATGTTACGGCAATTCACCGGTTTCGCAGAGGTTGTGGGTTCGAATCGCGTACAAGCGGTTTTTTTTTCCGTTTTGTTTGTTTTTTTTTTTTGTTTGTGTTTTTTTTTTCGTTTCACTACTGCTGAAGTTGTGTTCATAACTGTGGCGATCGTTCACGTTATCATCCGTTGTTTACGTAGTCTGATTCACACAGACGAATCGCGAGGAGTACCGCTTAATATTGCTTTGAATGTTTGCCGTGCGCGCCAATGCAACTTTTCCATGGATTGTGTTCAAGATAGTCATCGAAAACGGGCAGACTTCACTTCGTGCCGAATGAATTTTCGGTAGCGTTTCCGAAGTTCGACCAACTATTTCACGGCTAACAGTAAAAGCAAGCTGGGATTTCATGTCACGAGTGGTTTCAAAAAATGCGCTCCTCAAAATTAATGAACAATGGAAACCTCGGTGCAGCAGCTAGACTGTTTTCAAAGTTATTTTATAAGGTAGAGTTTTTACTGAAAACAAGTAATAATCTGCCCCAACCCACCGCCCCCCGCGAGAGGTTTTGACTTCAGACAGCGCCCTGTTTGACCGCAATGAATTCTGGGATCATTGTCTGCTCCAAGTGCGAACAACAACAACTCTTCAAACATACACTTTTCGCCTATAAGTCCAAAAACCACTCTCGCTTTCCCAGCTTTTAGCACCGCAACCTTTCAGAAATGGAACAAGACTAGCAACGACGCGCCGCTTTTGAGGCGAGAGTTGTTTTCAGACTTTTTCCGCCTGGCTTCTACTCTGTACCCCAAAACGCTAATATCTCATCGTGATTTGGTAAGCACAGAGAAAACGCTAACTGGATTCTTTCAGAAGCGTTAAGAACTTGCGGATCTCCAGACTTTTCATGACGTCTTTCGATCACCAAGCGGGAAGGCAAACCGATAATGCAGTTAATACGTAGCGATCCGCAGCTCCAGCACTCACGTAAGTTTCGTATCCGATGAGCTTAATCGATGTTTTAACCGCCAAATTTATAGTCTACGTCACACTATCAAACAATCCTTTCTACCCGTCAATCATTTCACCTCCAGTTTTAGTTGTACCCCTCACAAATGTTCACATAATTCACGTATGAATATTAATACGGTACGCATGCAAATGAGCTTCATCTCAATTGAAGGGCTCGGAGCATAACCATCCTATGTCGAATTTTGGGTTGTTTTTCGATTTTGCCTGGATTTGCCCGAATTGTTGCATGTAAACTGCAATTCGATTGAAAGAAGATGTAATGCAACTTGCAAACCACTCCCATGGAAGGTTGGTTTCTTGGTGTACGTAAGAAAAAATGCATTTCTGGATTCTGGATGAATCAGTCAAAAAAATACCATACAATGTGTTTCCAGAAATGCATTTTTTCTTACGTACACCAAGAAACCAACCTTCCATGGGAGTGGTTTGCAAGTTGCATTACATCTTCTTTCAATCGAATTGCAGTTTACATGCAACAATTCGGGCAAATCCAGGCAAAATCGAAAAACAACTCAAAATTCGACATAGGATGGTTATGCCCCGAGCCCTTCATTTACAACATATACACTACAGGGATTAAAAAATTACTTAATTATAAAAAGCAGAAAAAAGACACTTCTTGAAAATTGGCAAATTTGCTGAATTTCTTACAGTTCTAACTCATTAAAGTCTTTTAAACAGCGGTACCGCAAACGATGTTTTCCACAGTTGTATTTGATTTTGGAGAGCTTTATAGTATCTTTGTTGCGAGTATTGTAGGAGTGCATATCACTCTTTCTTACAATGTCCAAAGAATGATCCAGTTGGCCATTAATACATTTGTATGCATATATACATTGATGACATTTCCTACGTTCTTCGAGATTCAGCCATCTTAAGACTATTAATGCATCAGTTGATGAGGAGTGAAGTGATCTAATATCAACTTAGCTGCTTCGTTTTGCAGAATTTGCAATTCCTTCATTAGTGAGACATTGTCCTTGTCACCTCAGACTAAACCAGCATAATCAAAAATAGGTAGCACTAAGCTGTTATAAAAAAGTAACCAGGCATTATAAGGTAAATAATACTTAATTTTATGTAAAAGACCAACGATCTTATTAATCTTAGATGAAATATACTCAACATGGTCGGACCATGTAAAAGTTGAGGAGAACATTGCTCCCAAATATTTAAAACTAGTTACAGAATTTATATCAGTGTCAAAAATAGATAATGAGAAAGAGGAAATACCAACAAGTTTCCTATTACTGCCTATAATCATGGATTTCGTCTTAGTAAGAGTAAATGAGGCTTTTTGCTGATAAAAATGAAACTTCTGCAATGGGATCACTTTTATCCTGATCTTTAGTGGCACTGTTACAGCATATAGGTTAATTATCATGTACCTTTCTTTAGCTTTCCTAGTCTTTTACCAAGGTGTGCAAGGAACTCATGCACATCAGTGTAGTCAGGAACTAGGTATTTTTCCATCGCCTTTGGTACCAAAAAAGATTACTCAGTCAGTAATGAGCCAGGATTACACATGAAGACACACAAAAATAATTATCAACACACTGTTTGCAAAGAATCAGGAACACAGTTCCTGGTGTTGTGTTCTGGTCCACATTACATCTCAAGGTTGGGTGGAGACTGGGCAGAGGGCTGATCACCTGTCCCCACAAAAGCTGGGCTGTAGTGGTGGTAGATGTAGTGGTAGTGGCAGTGGTAGTAGCAGTGGTAGTGGTAGTGGTAGTGGTAGTGGTAGAGGCAGTAGCAGTGGCAGTGGCAGTAGCATTGGTAGTAGCAGTGGCAGTAGCAGTGGTAGTAACAGTGGCAGTGGTAATGGTAGTGGTAATGGTGGTGGTAGTGGCAGTAGCAGTGGTAGTAGCAGTGGCAGTGGTAGTAGCAGTGGCAGTGGTAGTGGTAGTGGCAGTGACAGTGGTAGTGGTAGTAGTATGATGATGAGCATATACAATGTACATTGTGGTTTAAATTAATTTTTCCCCCCTTTGGGTATGGTAATGTATGGTAATTAATGCACTATAACTAGCTTAAAACAAAGGGAGAAAAATATAAGCCAAGGATGAAATCAAACCACAACATAATTGTACATTTTGATTAAGTGACAAGCACGCATTTGTACTCTAAAGATTCTTGCAAAAGCACCCAACATTGCTTGCCAACAACATCCAACAATTTTGGATTCAACATGTTGGGTGCATTTAACCACTTGCTGGGTGCTGTTATGAGTTGTTGAATGTTGTTGGTTCAACTTCCAACAACACACAGCTAGTGTTCAAATGCACCCAACACGTAGAACCCAACAATGTTGGATGTTGGTGGCAAGCATTATTGGAAGCGTTTTCATGGGCCTTAACATTTTACTCAATGCAATACTGTCTATCGCTGTTTAATTTTGACAGGATACTAGGGTTAGACCAAAGATTTTTTGTATTCATATTCTTCGTTTTCACAATTGATGTCATAAAAAACTAAAATTCAAAATTAAACAGATTTTGGTATTTTTAGCTTTATCACGTAAAAGACATTTTAGAAATGTATCTGCTTGGATGTTTTCAGCTCGGTAGCATGCTTTGTTTTGAAAATAGAGCAGTTTGAATTTTAGGTTTTTTCACAGTGCATGACACAAACACGTCTGCTCACAGGTATCTCACATACACGAAAACATTGATTCAACTTATGTTTTTGAGAATTGGAAAGCCAACATGACAGGAGAAGCGTATTTGCGAATGTTTGCACGCTCAAAAGAGAGAAAAATGCCTTTGAGATAGCCAAAGTAAATTCCAGATGTTTTAACATGTTTCTGGCCGCCATATTTGTGCCCCTCGGAGGGACACTAAGATGGTGTGTCCATACTAAACTCTATAATTCTGAGTGATACATTTTGCCGAATAACTCGAGTATGGAATATTGCACAGCCCCAAGACTTTGGTATGTTGTTTATTTATTATTCTTCTACAACATCTCAATTTCTTGACTTTATTTATCGAATGGTAGATGATGTTATTTTTTAACTTGCGTGACTGAAAACCAAGAATAGAGCAGTTTTCAGTTGAGTATAATAAAACCAAAACCAAAGTAAAAAGTACTCTGCAATCACAAACGACGCAAACAGCAAAATGTACCAATCAAAATTCAAAGTAAAATAGAAGGAAATGACAACAAGTGCAGGAAAATTGGTGCGAGCGAGTCTCAATTGCTTTTATTTTTGCCTCTCACTGGATAAAAAGTGGTAACGCAAAACCAATGTAAAACCAATGCAAACCCAAACTACTTTTGATACTCAAGTGGAAATCACTGTAATCTGAAAATGTAATGATATGTACCTGTTGTTTGTTACATCTTCGTAAAATAGCTTCCACCGCTGGCATTGGGTCATCAATGTTTTCTATCTGTAAAGGAATGAAAGCTAAAATAATTTAGAAGCACATGTAAGAACTAGTGACCACTGCCCGGGTACTTAGCTCAGATGGAAAGAGCACTGGACTGCCGAGTGGACAGTTGTGGATTCCAATGCCAGAATCAAGGTTCTTTAAATGACTAATACTATCATGCTGACTGTGTGCTCAACATCTGCCACACATCAGATGATCGCTTCATTGGGCAGTAACCCTTGTCTCCACCTCCACATGGAAAAACTTGAAGGAGGTTTTTTAAAATCCCTCACACGTACTGTTCACAAAGAGAAGGGAAAACAGTTCATGGTGTTGTGGTGGGTCCTACATTGCAGGGTTGGATGGTGCAACTGTAGGTGGGTGATGGCCAGTGACTACATGTCCCCTTAACAGCCTCAGTTGATTGCAGAAACCAACAGTCAAATGGCAGCTGGCCCTATGATTAGCTGGCCCTATGATCATTCTTGAAAATGAAATATTTACATAGAATCAAACCTCCCATGAGCAGACACCCTCAGGACAGTGCAAGGTGCCTCCATATGGGAAGTGTCTGCATTTACAGGAGGTTGAAAGATGCAAGGTACCTTAGGAAGAACAGCTGTAGGTTGTGTCATATCCAGGGTTTTGGGTTTGGGTTTGAGCAGGAAGACATTACCTTTAACAATAGGTGGGTAAATATGTTTATCACAAAACATTACCTTGATGTGCTCTTGGCAGGTGGGAAAGCTATTTTTACAGCCAGCCAATTTGCCGGGTGCCTGGCCATTAACAAAACCCTGCATATATACCTTCTATTGCAATTCACAAGTCTACATGGCATGAGAAACGACAACAGAGGTGTCGTAGGACTGACATTTGAGCCCTGGATTTTCAAGACTTTTTTCCACTTACGGAGGTTATATTTTAGCCCATGGTGCTTCCAAGAAGTGTCTGTTTCTGCCTATGAGAGTTCTCCACTTACAAGAGGTTATAAATGTAGGAGTTTCAATGGGAAAATTGCTGGGACCCACTGTATGATGGGTGTTTGCTTACAACAGTAAATGCTATTGTAAAATAATGTACCTTGACACAGTTGCGCAGTATCACAGTTGAATCTGAGTTTCCACTGTCCATCACAATACCAGGGCTGTCCACAAGTTTAACATGTTTATCAAGATGAACCTCTTGCATACTCCTGCAATTCATGATGACAAGGTTGATCAATATGCAAAATCCCCTTCACATATTATCACTACGTCAAGTAGGCAGGTGATGAGAATACACTAAGGCAACTTGTGGACATTATTTACTGTCACCAGAAACTCTAATATCATGATCACATCTAATTTAGGCTTTCAAAAAGAACAAAGAGGTAAGAGAAAAGCTTAGAACAAGGTAAACCATTGTTCAGTGTGCCTTTTCGACAAGTGTTGACTTGGGAATTCTTGAACGAGCCTGTAAGGCTAAAAGCCATCCTGTTAGAGAAAAGCTTTGCAGCTTACTTACTTTGTTACCCCTGGTGTGGAACCAACTGTGCAGGCTCTACATCTTTTTAAACTGTTAATGATGCTAAAATAACAAAAGATAATCACCCATTGTTTAAAGGCCAAACATTTACTAAGAGGTGAAATCATGGTTAATAAACTTACAGTACACACCACAAAATTACTCAATGCTGATTGGTCAAGAGCAGGACAATTAATCTTAAATACTCTGTAGGATTATACCTGTTAAGTCTCCATGGCAATGGCATGTGAGCACAGCTAAACATGACAAATGTGATGCCAAATGTTTTGACAAGTGAAAAATGGTGAAAAGACAAGTTGCAATCCTGTGGGATGATTTGGTGTAATTTAGTTGAATATAGATTGTACAATAAATACCCAGTTTCATGACCTCATACAATTCATAGCTTTTGTTGAGTAAACTACAGGGCTCGAAATTAATGGTAACCCGTTAACCAACGGTTTGTAATTTTCAACGTTTGGTTGCTAAAAATGTGTCCAACTAACCCGACATGGTTAGGAAAACTTTTCTTACATAAATTATTTTATGGAAATAACCTTTTTACAGATAAGCGTTAATTTTTAGGAACGGTTTATGTGTTGTTATCTTGCATGAGATTGTTTTCCGTCTCAAAGTTTCGAACTTTGCAGCCATTTTGAGCGCTAAGACCCTGGAAACGAGTTTGTGTTGAATGTGGGGATCTGGACACAACTTTATCGGATACGCCATCTTGCGAATGTCCTTGCGAATCCAATTGCAGTTCGCGAGGTTCTGGCAGTTTGGCATTGAATTATGCAGAGTTCATTGGATAGATTTCTCAGAAAAAGGCAAGCTCTAGCTGAAAGTAACTGTAGTGAAGAGGAAAAATGCCAAGAAAAGGAACCAAAGACAACAGAAGCTAAGGAAGACTTGAGCTCCCGGAAGCATTACGCGTTTGTTTTGTTTGTTTTGTTTTACGAAGAAAAGAGGAAACAAGAGGGCAGAACATTTCGACAGGAGTGAAAGAAAACATTTGCATGGCTTCTTTAATTTGTTCTAGTCGTTATTAACAAAATGTTCAATATTTGAGATATCGTAAGTTGTGAGCTTGGATACCAAACTTTACAATTGGGTTAGTAAAAAAGATGTCTACTAACCCGAAGGGTTAGTGATCCAAAAATTAAATTCGAACTATAAATAAAAAAATCGCACCACCTTATTGTACAACTTGTGATTAATACATGCTTGTGACATTGAAAGTTATTAATAATTTATTATTGTAGCAGCTTTCACATTACATAGTACACACAATTACTATTCATTCAATCATTAAATTGAACAGTGATGTGCTAGAGAGACATATGCACATCATCAGCCTTGATATCCAAATCACTCCAAATCAGTTCTGTTTTAGCATACACACAGACTACGTACTCAACAAACACAGCTCTGAATTGAGATTCCACCCAAAGATTTAACTAATAATAAGAAAACCAATCAATTAGCAAACAGGTGCCAACTGGGGTCACTAGCCAGATGTAAGTGGAATTTGGAAATGTTAGTTTTTGAAGAGAGTAGAAAACCAGATTACCCACAGAAACACCTCTCAGAGTAAGGACAAGAACCAACAACAAACTGAACCCATGTATGATGCCGAGACTGGGAATTGAACCCAGGCCACATTAACTAGTGGGAGGCAAGTGGTTTGACCAGATTTAGCATTATTTTTAATTACTGCTCCCCCATAAAATACAGCCCTGTCAAACTCATTTTAAGCAGTAGGCAGGATAAAAGGAGTAGAAGGCAGCAACTGGGCCTTCTAGGGAGATCAGCGGGTATTCAACCCCAAAATTGTGAAAAAAAAAACTGCTTCAAATGGTTTCAACTGGGGTGCTTTAGGGGTAACCTCTGCTTCATTTTGACAGCTTTTTGAGGGCTTTTTATTTCTATCATCATTTACCACCAGTAATTTGCGCAGAAAAAGCAGAAAATTAAGGTATTAAGCAAGTATTTCTTATGGACTAAATTAGATGTTAAGTGGGCGGCAAAAACGGCAAAATCACTGACTGCCAGCGCATTTTGACTGGGCTGCAAATAACTTAATACATGTGTAAGTTGAGAGATTTTTATCAACACACAAAAGCATTGCTTAAGTTCACATCCAGTTGTTATAAATTATGTTTAGTAATGACATATATAGTGCATCAAACAAAATGAAATAGTGACTATGTGTCTTTCATGATATCCAGTCAGTATATCAAAATTATGGAGCTGAATTGGAACTTACACCCAGTAGGTAGATAAGCAGACATGTACATCATAAACACTCACCTGCTCTTGCCAACATTGGGAAATCCTACCAAAATAAGAAGGGTGATAATTTACAATGAACAGACATTTCCTACAAATACAGTCATGACCACACACTTTAATCTGTTACATAAACTTCAAAACAGTAGAGCAACAGATCTAAAAATTAACTGGTAACTGAAGTGAGACCAGTTAAAAGTGATACACAAAATATTAATGCCTGTACTATCCTGTTGTCATTAAGTTACAGTAGCCTTCACCAAAAGAAACAAAAATAAATAAAGAAATAAATAAAAATGGCAACAACAGCAAAATAGTGCATCGAAGAACTGAACATCATCATACCCACTATTCCAACAGTAATGGCTGTTTTGATTTCCTTGTTTCGACAATAATTCCCCAGAAGCTTAAGCAGAGTATCTGCTCCTATGCATGCACTGGATGTCAGCAAATCCCCAGAGGCTAATGATGCTGAAACTTTACTCTGATGCTGAAACAAAAGGAATTATAACAAGCTGTTAGAGCAGTTTTTAACTGAATGCTGCAAAACCAAAACTGAGGCAACTACAGTACTGTGCAAAAGTAATGAGAGTGAATTTCGAGACTTTTCGTCACATTTTGACAAAAATCAACTGTAACCAATTGCAACAGATTGAAGTACTATGTAGACAATGTGCAATGAACCAATCAGAATTCAAAGCAATTACACGCAATGGCCAGCAAGCCTAGAAAATGAGCACATGCAATTTAAGTCACAATTGGGTTTGGTTTCGCTTGAGTTCTGCCAACCAATCACAGAGCGAAGTAAGGCAAACCCAATTATTACTTCCAATGCTCGACTGAAAGCCACTCTGGCAGAGCTGTGTGTATGTATTGTACAATCAACTGCCCTTCAAGGAAAACTTTTTCCTCTTTCCAGCTCTTGCTAAAGCTGGACAAACCCACTAAAAATTTACATCTAACCAAACTGATTGACAAGTACAGATACATGTACACTGTACATGTAAGTTACTTACCAAATTCTGTTTCTGGTTTTGTGTTGATGCCTTAAAAGCTACTGTTGGAAACTCATTGCGCAGGTATTTTAACCACTGATCAACAATTTCCCTTGGAACAAGATCTGCAATAAAATTTGACTCTGGGAGTTAATCATCAATTAAATTCATAATAATGACATTACTGTAACAAGTTTTAACTCACCTATTTTATTCAAAATAAGAACTAGCTTTTTGTTGACTCCTGAAGACAATACTGATTCTTCAACCTGTTGGAAAATAAAAACAAAGGAAAATCATAACTAAATACAATGTAAGATGAAAATAGCAGTAATAATAAAAGCGATTTTCATTTGCCACAAGGTTTAACAGATCAGCGCAGTTTACCAACAGAAAACAGCAATAGAAACCAGACACTGTTTGACTGTCCTATCATATTGCTCAAAACAGAGTAACAGCAAAGCATTACAAATGCGAACCAATTTTTAGAAGTTCTCACAGGGCAGATCAAATGTGTAGAGTGTTCAACGAATCATCCCAATGCTGCATGGGATTGTGTCCATTTGAATGTATCATATAAACAGAGAAATGAATTTGGGATAGCTCTTTAACCCTTTGTAACAGTGATCAGAATTTAATTTCTCTTTACAATATCACTGTATGATCCAACCTGCAGGTCATGATAATACAGGACATAATGATCAACATACATGTAGATAAAGAGCTTCAATGTTAAAATACAAGTCATTTTACTGGGTGCCAATTGCAAGACAATAACTCGGGAAAATCTTAAGTCAAGTTTACCATGTTTTCCTGTTTAGTGCTTCACACACAACTAATGGAATGTACCTCAAGTTAACTTAGGCCACGAGACAAGATGAGAACAAGGTACACAGTGGTGTAATGGACAGCTTGATCCACCTTGTACAGTTGTAATAACCACAAGAAACTGCAGACGTGGATCATAAGGAGGTGATCTAAATCTTACTTGAATTCTTTAGATTATCTATCGTTAATGATTACCTCAGCTTTTACTTCTAAACTAGGCATTCATACACATTATTTTTTTTTACAGAGAAATACTTGGTTGATCTCAAGTATCACTCACATGTAGTTCTGAGCCTTAAGTGTAATTGGACTAACCATAATCTTCTTACTAGTATCACAACAACTACATAGTGATCACAAGGCTGGCTTACACTGTAGAGGGTTCACGTGGTACAATTAAGTGGACTCAGTAAGTCTAACCTGTGGGCATCTACAGCCAATGGGGTCCCTGGCATCTAACACCTCCAGGACAACATCAGAAGCATCTACAACCTAATACAAATGAGAAAGTGAAGCTGCACTAAAATACAAATGTATGTACAGTGGACTTAAAGTGCAGTATCATGGATTGTTAGTAAAACACTGGAAATCAAAGGAGGCCTGTTTGTCGATGCCAAATGAAAATAAATGGCTGGTGGTTAACTGCTTCAATTCAGCGTTAAAAGTAGACTACATGTACGTTGTATTTCAAGAGGAAATTCATCATGTTAGAATTATTGAAGATGAATACATCCTTTATACAGCTGTTGAAACTGTCAGTTACAGTGTACACCTAAAGTATTTTTTCAGGCCACATACATTGTAGAAGAATTCAATGTTCAGTAATTTGCATTTGCTTTGGTATTGTTAAGACCATACATTGTATAATGCACCTTTTTAAATTCTTTATAATAAGCCTTCAAGGATCCTTCTGCAAAGAGAAACAGAAAGAACTATTTTGTATTCACCCAACAGATGCAGAAAAATCAAAATATAGAACACTTTTTAACTTCAAATATACATGTAACTAACCTAATCTTCTACCAGAGCAAACATCAGACTGGGAACTCTCCTTTATTGCTTCCTGCAAGAATCCAGAAAGATTAACTTTTAATTATTATCAACATGTTGAAAAACTAGTTGTACGTAGTGGCACTGAAGTAGCAACAATAATAAAAAAAAATTAGCAATAGTAAACAATTATTGGATAAGGTTGAGCAGAATATCGTGATTTGTCAGTGGCGAGCAGTTCAATTATTTGCCGAAGTCGAAGGCTGAGGCAAATAATTGAACCGTGAGACACTGGCAAATCACGATATTTTGCGAAAACCAAGTTCAATAATAGTTTTATCATTCGATCACTGAGCTTGTTTTTCATAATTATTTTCGGGAAGCGGGAAACAATCTGCCATTTTTCACCGAATTTGAAGAGCTTGGACGCGTGGACACAACTATGCATGAGCAGAATATTATTTGCAGAAAAATCACAGTTGGATGGTACCGTGCACGAGCAGACCATTATTTGTAGGCAGTTATTTGTAGGTCACATGGTAGGCTCTGAGCCAATGAAAAGGAAGGGAAAAAAGTATCGAATGATAATAGTATTTATTAACAGTAGCAGTAACATCATCAGCGTCCACAGATTCACATTTAAGTTACATGTACACGCATTCAAAACACCATCAAGTAATAATTGAAGGGCTGAGGGCATAAACTGCCTATGTGTAGTTTTAGCTGTTTTTTTTGCATACGTTATTTCTCGAAAACAAAAAAGAAATCGGTGAAAAAAAATACGGGACAATGTTTTTGAATCAAAATGCAGTTCACATGCAAAAATTTGGACAAATACAAGCGAACTAAAAAAACGGCCGAAAATTACACATAGGCAGTTTATGCCCTCAGCCCTTCATATGTCTGCCTTATTAACATGCATGAAGCAATGCCCAAGGGTATTCTTTATTTCTTTATTTGAAAACTTAGCGCCAAATGCTCGTAACTGAAGGGTAAAACTGAAACTGGACATGAAATGACTGACAGGTAGAAAGGATTGTTCCATAGTGTGACGTAGACTAAAAGTTTTGGCGGTTAAAACATTGGTACTTACGCAATGTGTCTGCCGAATCCGCGCTAGCTTGTTTGGTTTAATCGAATTATGTCAATTTGCCTGTTCGCTCGGTGATCGAAGGACATCATGAAGTCTTGAGATCCACAAGTCTAACACGGCTGAAAGAAGCCAGTCGTGTTTTCTCTGCTTGCCAAACCATGAAGAGAGAGATGAATTTGACTCTCCGGTTTGGGAGTAGAGATTAAGAGCCGGGCAGAAAAAAAAAACTCTGAAAACATCTCTCGTCTCAAAAGCGGCTCGGGTTTGCTAGTCTTGGTCCATTTGTGAAAGGTTACCGTGCTAGAATTTGCGAAAAGGAGAGGTGTTTTTGGAGTTAGGGGCAAAAAAACTGGCTGATGTTTGCAGTGTGTCTTTCGCTCGCGGAGGGCATAACATTCCCACAATTCATTGCGGCTGAAGTGGGCGCTGTCTCGCGGGCCATCGAAGCCGTGAAACAGTTCGTCAAAATTCGGAAACATTACGGAGAATTCATCCGAGAGAGGGAAGTCAGCATGACGAGAAGTCCGTCCGTTTTCGATGACTATCTTGAAAACAATCCAGGGAAAAGCTGCATGGGCGCGCGTGGAAAATATTACTCGTGGTCGGTCGTCGAGTTGTTATGTAAACACAGGGAGACATGCTGCCGAATTTCAACATATAAATAAGTTTTGCGTCGATCAACTCGGTTATTTTGATTTTATGGAGGCTTGTAAACATCAGCAAAACGTATTTTCAAGCGAGATAAACACCAGCAAAAACGTATTTGCACGCGAGACATTTTAACAAGTCGTTGTGTCACGCATCAGACGATACGGATTAAATTTCACATCTTATGCAAATATTTACGTCTTGAAGCCAACAAAACTAGTTAAGTATTTTGTTCCAGTTTATTCACTGTCGTCATTTACGTTGATTTGTGATACGAATTTCATTCCACTGGTTCCATTCGACGACGAAAATGAACCCTTCAAAATCGTTTCAATAATGACCAAAGCACGCGAAGCGCCAGTCAAATCTCTGTTTCGAAGCGGAAACCGACGGGAAACAGCTTACTCTCTTAACTCTTAATTTTGCCCTTGAACATCGTTAACTCAAATTTTCGGTGTTCCTCACGAACAGAAGTTGTTGGTAGTAGCCAAAAGCTATCTTCAAATAAAAACAACCTTCTTTAATATTTTATTCTATTTCTCAGCCGACAGCAAGCTTTTTAAGCACTGAGTTAGAATCAAATCCGATCCTGCTGTATGCCGTTTTCAACCAAAACACCCTCTTCAACACTTTACTTACATCAGCCAAAGCCTTCCCGAAAGAATTAAGAATCAACCAAGAAACCTGTGCGCTCTTTTCATTTCGGAGGAACCAAGAAACCAAGAAACCTGTGCGAGACTCAAAATACGCCGCTTACTTTAACGTTAACGTTTGCAATGCCCTAGGCCGAACCCTATCCCTAGCTCTAACCCTAACCCTAACCCAAGCTCTAACCCTAACCCTAACCCTAACTGTAACCCTAGCCCTAATTTTAACCCTAACTCTAAACTTAACAATGACCCTAAATCTTTTGAGTGCTGTTTTCAAGTCGGACAAAATCTACGCGCGCTGGCTTAAGGTTAACCAAGGTTGCTGTGTGCTGTTTTTAAGTCAACCCGGAATGTTGCGCACTGTTTTCCAGCTAAGGAAGCTTCTTGAGCACTATCAGTAAGCAAAACACTGGTAATAAGTGCTGCATTTAAAAAAGTCGACCATTTCCAAGTCGGATGGGCATCTTGTGGGCTGTTTATGAGTCAAAAAGGCACACTGCGCATAAAGAATACCCTTGGGCATTACTTCATGCATGTTAATAAGGCAGACATATGAAGGGCTGAGGGCATAAACTGCCTATGTGTAGTTTTAGCTGTTTTTTTTGCATACGTTATTTCTCGAAAACAAAAAAGAAATCGGTGAAAAAAAATACGGGACAATGTTTTTGAATCAAAATGCAGTTCACATGCAAAAATTTGGACAAATACAAGCGAACTAAAAAAACGGCCGAAAATTACACATAGGCAGTTTATGCCCTCAGCCCTTCAATTGAAGGGCTTGGTGGAAAACTATGCTACTGTAAGAGGATTTTTGGGACTTTTTTTTAATTTTTCTCCAAAATTGCTGTTTTTTTTGCATACAGGCTTGTTTTTGTGTGGTTAACATTGCCCTGTATTTTTTTTCGCTGCTTTGCCCTTAGTCTTTGAGAAAATATGGGCCAAAAAATGCATTCACCTAAAAATCCACTTAGCATAGTAAATGGTTTTCCACCAAGCCCTTCACAAGTCTGCCTTATTAACATGCATGAAGCAATGCCCAAGGGTATTCTTTATTCGAAAACTAAGCACCAAATGCTCGTAACTGAATTAAGAGAACAGGAACGTCCCTGTTGAATGCACAATGTGCCTTTTTCACTCATAAACAGCACACAAGATGCCCATCCGACTTGGAAATGGTCGACTTTTTTAAATGCAGCGCTTATTACCAGACAGTGTTTTGCTTACTGATCATGCTCAAGAAGCTTCCTTAGCTGGAAAACAGTGCGCAACATTCTTGCTTGACTTAAATAAAGCATACATCAGTGTTGGTTAGCCTTAAGCCAGCGCGCAAAGATTTTGTCCGACTTGAGAACAGCACTCAAAAGATTTAGGGTTATTGTGAAGTTGAGAGTTAGGGTTAAAATTAGAGCTAGGGTTAAGTTGAGAGTTAGGGTTAAAATTAGGGCTAGGGTTAAGTTTAGCAATAGGGTTAAAATTAGGGCTAGGGTTAAGTTTAGCAATAGGGTTAAAATTAGGGCTAGGGTTAAGTTTAGAGTTAGGGTTAAAATTAGGGCTAGGGTTAAAGTGTCTATATTGTCTACTGGTTTTTGGTGGTTCTGATATGTACATAAGGAGTAGATAGCTGTTCAAAAAGGTTTTTTAGAATTCCGCTGTGTTTTTTCCCTGAAATCGTCGTTCAAATTTCCCGCTTGAGCCATACCCGTCAAACTTGACCAAGCTATTAAGGGGCGTGGGTCTATTCCTGATCTGACATCACAAACTGATTTGCACCTCATTAAGTCTTTGTAAACATGCATGGAAAGCAGTTTGTGACGTCAGATCAGGAATATACCCACACCCCTTACTAGCTCGGTCAAGTTTGATGGGCGTGGCTCAAGCGGGAAATTTGAACGGCGATTTCAGGGCAAAAACACGGCGAAATTCAAAAAAACCTTTTGGACAGCTATCTACTCTAAATGTACATATCAGAATCACCAAAAACCAGTAGACGATATACACACTTTAAGTTTAGCATTAGGGTTATTCTAGGGTTAGGGTTAGGGTTAGGGTTAGAGCTAGGGATAGGGTTAGGCCTAGGGCATTGCAAATGTTAACGTTAAAGTAAGCGGCATATTTTGAGTCTCAACCAGCTTAAAGGGTTCCTCCAAAATGAAAAGAGCGCACAGGTTTCTTGGTTGACTCTTATTCTTTCGGAAAGGCTTTGGCCAATATAAGTAAAGTGCTGAAGATGGTGGTTTGGTTGAAAACGACATACCGCAGGATCGGACTTGATTCTAACTTAGTGCTCAAAAAGCTTGCTGTCGGCTGAGAAATAGAATAAAAATGTTAAGGACAGCTGTTGTTACTCAAAGATAGGTTTTGGCCGATACCAACAGCTTCTGTTCATGAGCAACACCGAAAATTCAAGTTAACGATGTTCAAGGGCAAAATTAAGAGAGATTAAAAGAGTAAGCTCTTTCCTGTCGGTTTCCGTCTGTTTTCGAAACAGAGCTTGGTCATTTGAAACAATTTTGAAGGGTTGATTTTTGTCGTCAATTGGAAACAGTGGAATGAAAATTGTATCACAAATCAACGTAAATGACGACAGTGAAAAAATTGGGACAAACTACTTCATTATTTTTGTTGGCTTCAAAACCTAAATATTTGCATAAGATGTGAAATTTAATCCCTATTGTCCGATGCGTAACACAGTGACTTGCTAAAATATCTCGCGTGCAAATACTTTTTCGCTGGTGTTTATCTCGCTTGAAAATATGTTTTGCTGATGTTTACAAGCCTCCATAGAATCAAAATAACCAAGTTGATCGACGCAAAAGTGATTTGTATGTCAAAATTCAGCAGCATGTCTACCTGCTGTAATGTGTTTACAGAACAACTTGACGACTGACCACGGGTACATTCCACACTTGGTAATATTTGTCATGCGCACCAATGCAACTTTTCCCTGGATTATCAACGGAGTTGATAATGTAAATTGACCACCGTACAGGGATTCGATTAGCTGACGTTTCGAGCGTTAGCCCTTCGTCGGAGCGAATCGAGGAATTGTGGGTTGTGTATGGTTTATATACAGAAAATGGAGCTACGCTATTGGTGGTAACATGGTAACGTGAAAAACAGGAATAAATTAATTGAATGAAAAGCGCTCGTTGATACTGTGGGGATTAAGAGTGCCAATTTGATCTGCCACTCTTAATCCCCACGGTATCAACGAGCGCTTTTCATTCAATTAATTTATTCCTGTTTTTTACGTTACCATGTTACCACCAATAGCGTAGCTCCATTTTCTGTATATAAACCATACACAACCCACAATTCCTCGATTCGCTCCGACGAAGGGCTAACGCTTGAAATGTCAGCAAATCGAATCCCTGTACGGTGGTCAATTTACATTATCAACTCCGTTGATAAACCAAATTTTCATGTTTCACTCCCCCACCGACGCAGCACCACAGTTTCTTTAGAAACTAATCCCCTTTTTTCCCTGGATTGTTTTCAAGATACTCATCGATAATGGACAGACTTCTCATCATGATGATAATTTCCCTCTGATCTCTCGGATGATTTCTCGGTCCGTAATGTTTCCGAATTTTGACAAACTGTTTCATGGCTTCGATGGCCGCCAGACAGCGCCCACTTCGGCCGCAATGAATTGGCCCACAAGACAGTGCCCACTTCGGCCGCAATGAATTGTGGGAATGTTATGGCCTGCACAAGCAAAAGACACACTGCAAACATCACTGAGTTTTTTGCCCTAAACTCCGAAAGCACCTCTCCTTTTCGCAAATTCTAGCACGGCAACCATTCACAAATGGACCAAGACTAGCAAAACCGAGCTGCTTTTTAGACGAGAGATGCTTTCAGAGTTTTTTTTTCTGCCCAGCTCTTAATCTCTACTCCCAAACCAGAGAGTCAAATTAATATTAATATCTCTTCATGGTTTGGCTGAAGCAGAGAGAACATGGCTGGCTTCTTTCAGCTGTGTTAGAATTGCGGGTCTCAAGACTTAATGATGTTCTCAACCACCGGGTGAACAGGCAAACTGACATAATTTGATTAAAACAAACAAGCTAGCGTGGATCGAGTCAGGAGCTCTGGCAGACACGTCGCGTAAGTATCAATGTTTTAACCGCCAAAACTTTTAGTCTACGTCACACTACAGAACAATCCTTTCTACCTGTCAATCATTTCATGTCCAGTTTCAGTTTTACTCTTCAGTTACGAGCATTTAGCGCTTAGTTTTCAATAAAGAATACCCTTGGGCATTGCTTCATGAATGTTAATAAGACAGACCACCGGGTGAACAGGCAAACTGACATAATTCGATTAAAACAAACAAGCTAGCATGGATCAAGTCAGGAGCTCTGGCAGACACGTCGCGTAAGTATCAATGTTTTAACTGCCAAAACTTTTAGTCTATGTCACACTATAGAACAATCCTTTCTACCTGTCAATCATTTCATGTCCATTTTCAGTTTTACTCTTCAGTTATGAACATTTGGCGCTTAGTTTTCAATAAAGAATACCCTTGGGCATTGCTTCATGAATGTTAATAAGACAGACCAGATAATCGAGGTTCAACTGTACTTAATATACAGTATAATTATCACAAATTGTACTCAAGGTCGTGAGATTTTGCTTCATGTCTTTTGCATTGATTCTATGTCCCACCTTCTTTTCAAACTCCTTCCCCCTTTTTTCAGCATCCTTCTGTAAACTTTCAAGGTTTCGTTTCTTGTTCACTTCCTTTAGTCTGTTCTGTTTTCTCCTTTCATTTGCCTCTTGTTGCTGTAAATAATAGTACAACTGTAACTGCAGGGCTGTTATTCCCTAGAAATTCTGATTATTCCCTAGAAATTCTGATTTAGATCCCTGGCCACATATTGACTGTAGCACAATAGCTGGATTCCCCAGCTACTCTTTGCACGTCACTGCCTACTGTACATCAAAATGACTGACAACCCTAAACTGTCAGCACACGTGTTTCAAAAAATCAGTATAAAATCCATTAAGGCATGCAATAAACACGATATGTACATGAAAGCCCCAAATTTCTTTTTAATTTACCACTGTATTCATGACTTGCTATAAATTTGAGACCTCACATAGAAGGGGCAACTAGAGGCCATATTGGCCTTCATCCAAGAGGCAATGGGAAATTGCAATTTGCTACTTCAACCATTCAACTACACAGTTGTAATAATTATTATGAAAAAGTTAGCATAATGAGATCTGAATTCTTTCCCATATTTTATTTTCACTATGACATCATCAATCATGTACAGATAGTTGCACTGCACTGCACTGCCTTCAATCTTATACTGTACATTGCATTGGTCAAGAACATTCAACATTGGGTACTTGTGTTAAGGATGTCTAGAAAATTATGACAGAGGAAAAAATGACAGTATAAAAAACCTAATACCCAGAAAATGATAACCCACAAAAAACGATGAATGATTAGTGACTCTTGATACTACTAATCTTATAGGAGTTTGTGTTTCCTCATAGGTCTGCTACTTGTAGCTTGCATTAAATGAAGGATTTTTTTGTATAAATGTTACCTGGAATCTCGGTGAAATGCGAGGAGAAAAAATATTGAGCATTTTTCATGTCATGCAAGTAAAAACTTTAATTTAATTCAAAAAATAATGTCCATTGAGATATTGTGGAAAAATAGTAAATAAACGACCTGTCAAAGTCTTAGGGGTGTGTGATATCCTGTATTCAGGAAAATGTACTTTGCAGCACTCAAAATTTAACAGAGTTTGGTATATAGGGCGGCCAGGGGCACAAACATTGTGGCCATAAACCATTGAAAACATGAATCTGCATTGGAAACATCTGCGAACCGAGGCACTTGCCTCAGTAAAAAAATAATGTTGAATTTACATGTATGCTATTTTTGTTCTTTAATAATTGTGTCTTGCAAAAGTGCAAACAGGCTTTCTACATGTAGCTTCACAGTTGCATAAGCATTATTTTTCTTGAGGTTCCTGTATAAAGCGGCTATACATTAAAAAATAATAAATGAATATTATTGAAGTCTGGGGCTGACCTTCAAAGAAGGTGGATATGTTTTAGTTGCTCTGGTTTACATCTTGTAGACTTATTCTAATTCTAAGTCATTGGCGCTCCACTATCGTGAAATTCAGTATGCCAAATGACATGAACAAAGGCCGAAACTGTGATGGAAGGGGAGGCAGAAAGCGTTTAAGAGAAAGCGGATCGCAAACTGAAGGTGATTGCATCGTCAGCGACGGCCATTGCTGCGAGGCGGCAGTCAATGTGGCGGAGATGAACTCTAAGTTGGATAAATTATTATCATTAGTCTCTGAAATGGAGTCGGTGAAAAACAGAGTAGCTCAGTTGGACGAAGATAACAAGAAATTGAAAGAGTCCGCAGAGTGTACAAGACAGTTTAGAAATTTTAAATTTGAAATCTGCAACAGTTTATACCAGTGCCTCTACAGAGAAGACCGCGAAAGATCTGACTTCTCTTGGGGAAGAAGTGTTGAGTCTCAAGCGTCGAAATATTAAATTAGAAGCGTACACCAGGAGAGAGAATCTCAATTTCTTCAACATTGAGGAAAATGAAAATGCTGGTAAAGAAGAGACAGTTCGTAAAACCCTTGTGGAAAAGATGAAAATCCCAGAGAAAGATGTGAAGAACATCCGCTTTGAACGCATTCACCGATTGCCCACTAAGAAGACATCCTCCAAACCACGACCGGTAATAGCTAAATTCAGTTTTAATAAAGATAAGGAATTTGTGTGGTCTTTTGTCAAGAATCTCAAAGGAACTGGAATAGGAATTTGAAATGACTTCCCAAAAGAGATCGACGAGATCCACGAGCAATTGTACCCGGTTTTGAAGAAGGCGAAACAAGATCAGCAATCGGCTTTTTTCAAAATTGATAAATTGATTATAAACGGCCAAGTCTATAGAGGTACGGAAACAAATGATCTCGTGCATTACGGAGCTATAATGTAAATTGAACCCAAATTTCATGGATGGAGCGTTGCGAAACAAGGCACGTCTTGTTCACTGTATGTATATATGTGTTTTTCTACGTTATTCATTTTGTTTTTCTTGCCCTTACTTCTTGCATGAGTTTTATTTTTGTTTCTAGTATTACATCTGTTTTTCTTTTTTTTCTGCTATGCCCAAGCCCTGTTTCCTTTGTAGTGTGCTTTGATTCATATATCGATTTGATTAGCAGTTTGCAGATCATTGTTTACGTTATTATGTTGGAATGTTGGTTCCTCCTGCAATTCAGTCTTCTACTCCAGTATGTTATATAATGTCCGATACAATTAGATTAATTTCCCTGAACGTAAGGGGCATTAGCAATTTTCAGAAGTGAAGATCTATGTTTACATGGTTTCAGAGGAAAAGAGCAGACATTATTTTTATACAGGAAACACATTCAAAGAAAGAATTAGAATCTCAGTGGAAAAATGAATGGGACGCTGAATTAATATTTTCACACGGAAGTCCCAACACAGGCGGAGTTGCAATTTTATTTAATAAAGGTGTGGACTACTGTATTCAATCAAAGATAATTGATCCTTTGGGTCGCTTTATTTTTCTTAAGGTGGAGATTGAAGATAATTTGTACGTCTTGATTAACGTCTACGTTCCAAATAAGGATAAAGAAATTTTTAAATTCTTTAATGATTTGTTGGTCACTATATGTAGAGAAGAGTTGGATACTGAAGAAAACTTCATTATTGGAGGAGATTTTAACTGCCCACTTAATCCAGTATTGGATAAGAAAGGTGGTTCTCTGACCCCACATAAATCGGTTGTTACAAGTATTGATTGCATTCCAGAAGAACTCGACTTAGTTGATATTTGGCGAGTTCAAAATCCGATGACTAAAAGCTTCACTTGGAGCCAAAAGTCTCCCAAAATATTCTGCCGACTAGATTACTGGGTAATTTCAAACAATTTACAGGACTTTATTGTGTCTACTTACATACTTCCAGCCATTAAGACCGATCATGCGCCTATTGTTGTAGATCTTAAAAATGAAGACAATCAAATGAAAGGCCCCGGTATCTGGATTTCAAATGAATTGCTCTTCATTGGAAGATGTAAGTTATGTTAATGACGTTATGGAGAAAATTCCAGTGTCGATTGCTGAAGGTGAAAAAGACCTCACGGATAATTGCAGTATTTGGGAATGGCTAAAGTATAATATAAGAGCAAATGCAATAGAGCATTCAATTAGAAGAGCTCATGAAAGAAAACAAAGGGAGGAGTCCCTCCAAGATGATTATTCCAGGGCAAGTAAGGTGTTTGAAGAGGACACTAATAATATAACTGCAGATCAGTTGACTTCGGCAAAAGAGAAGCTAGAATTATTTTATGAAGAAAAGGTTAAAGGAATAATCATACGTGCACGAGCTCGCTGGCATGAACACAGTGAGAGAAGTACAAAATATTTCTTGAATTTGGAAAAGAGAAACCACATTAAAAAACACATGCGAAAATTAGACATTAATGGTTCAGTACCTACCGATCCTTCCACTATACTTTCTGAGCAAAAGCATTTCTATCAGGATTTGTATGCCAGCGGTCACCAGGGCAGTGACGCGGTAATGGGCTTCTTAGATACGCTTGATATCCCAAAACTGTCTGAAGAACAAAAAAATGCGTGTGAAGGTAAAATCTGTCCAATGGAATGCAAACTGATTTTGGAAACGTTTCAGGATAATAAAGCTCCTGGAAATGATGGAATTCCTGCCGAGTTCTACAAAAAATTTTGGAATTTAATTAGTGAACCCTTTGTTAAATGTGTGAATGAATGTTTTGAAAAGATGGAAATGTCAAATTCTCAAAAGCAAGCAGTGATAACTCTTATAGAAAAGAAAGGAAAAGATCGTATGTTTCTAGAGAACTGGAGAGCAATTTCTTTTGTAAATGTAGATGCAAAATTGATGTCGAAAGTTTTAGCTAATAGAATCAAAAGTGTCTTACCTAATATTATCCATCATAATCAAACTGGTTATGTTCAGGATCATTACATTGGTGAAACCATATGCTCTATTTTTGATATAATGGAATTTACCATTAAAAGGAATGTGCCCGGTATGTTGATATTTATTGATTTTCAGAAAGCATTTGATAGCCTTGAATGGGACTTTATTTTTGGTTGTTTGGATGCCTTTAACTTTGGTCCAGATTTTAGTCACTGGGTTAAAACCTTTTATAAGAATATTGCAAGTTGTGTAATAAATAACGGCAACACCTCTGATTACTTCTTTCTCGAGCGTCGTGTTAGGCAGGGTGACCCTTTATCACCCTATCTTTTTGTATTGGCAGCCAAAGCTCTTGCAATAGCTGTTCTACAGAACACCGAAATAAAAGGCATTTTTATAGGCGAGCAGGAAACAAAATTGCTGCAATATGCAGATGATATGACTGCAGTACTTTCAGATACGGATTCGGCTCTAGCACTTTTTAGCCTTCTCGACTCTTTTAAAAAAGCTTCAGGTCTTACCATTAATTGCGCTAAAACGGAGGGTATGTGGATTGGGTCTACGCGAGCCAACAAAGCAAAACCATTTGGTATCAATTGGCCTAAAGAACCAATAAAAGCACTTGGGATTTTTTACACATACAATCAAAAACTTCTTCAAGAAAAAAACTTTTTAGAGAATTTGGATAAATAAAGAAACTCTTGAATATCTGGCATTCTCGAGGTTTATCTTTGTATGGAAAGGTGACAGTTATCAAGTCTCTTGTAGTGCCCAAGTTTGTCTATGTTTCCTCATTAATGCCAACTCCCAAAGAAATTATTTCAGAACTCAATCGTTTACTATAATTATAAATTTCTGTGGAATGGTACAGATAAAGTTACACGATTGTCAACTATAAATGATCATGACAAGGGTGGATTACAAATGAAGGGCTCGGGGCATAACCATCCTATGTCGAATTTTGAGTTGTTTTTCGATTTTGCCTGGATTTGCCCGAATTGTTGCATGTAAACTGCAATTCGATTGAAAGAAGATGTAATGCAACTTGCAAACCACTCCCATGGAAGGTTGGTTTCTTGGTGTACGTAAGAAAAAATGCATTTCTGGAAACACATTGTATGGTATTTTTTTGACTGATTCATCCAGAATCCAGAAATGCATTTTTTCTTACGTACACCAAGAAACCAACCTTCCATGGGAGTGGTTTGCAAGTTGCATTACATCTTCTTTCAATCGAATTGCAGTTTACATGCAACAATTCGGGCAAATCCAGGCAAAATCGAAAAACAACCCAAAATTCGACATAGGATGGTTATGCTCCGAGCCCTTCAAATATTATATATATTTTTACTTTAGCTCTATATTTTTAGATTTTACTTGTATCATTATATAATATATATCTAGTATTAGGACCTCTATGTAAACCACTTTTAGTGATGGAGCTTCCTAATAAAAGATTGTTATTATTGCTATTACTATTATTATTATTATTATTATTATTATTATTATTATTTAACTAAATTTGCTGATATGCAAATTCGTGTGTTGAAGGTATATACAAGTAATTCTTTCTTAGCTTCGACATGGACAATTTTGCAACAATATCGTAGAAGTTGAACATTGGCACAAACATTATGCTTATTTTCTTCTAATTGATTTTATTTAACAATGATTTTTTTATATATTTATTTTTTGTTTATTGCATCGAGTTTTCTTGGATGTGACCACATTCATGTTTCTTGGAGTTATAATCAATTGAAGGGCTTGGCGGAAAACTATGCTAAGTGGATTTTTGGGAGTTGAAAACAAAAAAGATAGAATGAATAGAAGCTACAATGGCGAGGAGGCCTAAAGGAAACTATGTAGCTTATGTTAATTAGGCCTCCTAAGTTATTGTTTTACAAGATGAAATTAAGAAAGAAGAACATGACGATGGATACAATAACAATAGATTTACCATTATTGGAGTGGTATTCAATAGAGTGTTGTAAAACCAAAACCAAAGCAGTTACTGTGGCCAATCACAAGAGACGCAAACAGCCCAATGAGCCAATCGGAATTAAAAGCCCATACAAGGAGCCAGCGCCAAGTGCAGGAAAATGCGCATGCGCAAGGCACAATTGATTTTGGTTTTGCTTCTCAGTGATGGCAAAAGTGGCGCGAGGTTTCCGTAAAACAGAACCATGGCAAACAAGAGTTATTTTCAACACTCATCTGAAAACTGCTCAATTACAATTTCATGTGGAATACCGAATGTAGTTGCTGCAGGGAAGGCTGTGTTAAAAGACTGGAGCAGGTGTGCTATTGTTATACTCCAACACTGAATGTTTGAAAATCTAAGGATTCGAGTTTTGTGACTTTTTGTCTTTCTTATACGCGGTCAGGGACTGGGGTTAATTACACATGCACAACGGAGACTTCCAATATTCACTTGTTCTCCTCATACATTTCACCAAGACAGCGATGCTAAATGATGCAAACAAGAAAATGTCATAGTGCAAAATTAAACTTAAAGGACTTGAAGTAAATTCCCTTTCAATTTAATGACTATTGATGAAACCATCGAAAGTTAGTTATAATTCAAGAGATGGCTGATTTGATAGTGGATTCCAGAGCTGATTTGTTTGTCTATTTGTTTTTGTGTTGTTATCGCAAATGTCTGCAGTGGGAAGATTGTATTCTACACTCATCCACCAGAGCAGCACAGGCTACCCACGCATCTTTCAGCTGATATTGTCAGCGAGTGGAGCAAGGAATATGATGTGGTGAGTTGCTGGAAACTAGGTCATCCATATACACATGCTTGAAAACCTATTTTGTTTCTGTGAGATGGTTATTGATGTTACTAGAATATACAGCTATCATGACAAGGTAACTTCTCAATATGTGTCAGCGAGGCTTGAAAAGTGTTTTAGGTCTACCAATACGAATAATAATAATAATAATAATAATAATAATGATGATGATGATGATGGTGACAATGATGATAAGAGATACGTCACCATGGGAACACAGGGTGCATGAGAAGGAAGCTGAAAAGGTTGAGAAATATCAGGAGCTAAAGAGAGAAATTAAGAATTTATGGGGGACTGGTACTCTCCAATCACAATCAATCCAATCAAGTGGAGCTTTCCAATCACCTGATGGTGGTTTTCAGGGGGTCCTCTAGAAATAAAGATCAAAAATACATTAAAAATAAACACATAAGACTAAGAGCTAAGACTATAAGCGAAGGTTAAAATTAAGAACCAAGATTAAAAACTATCTACAGGTTAAAATGGTTCGATTGAAATTGTTTCAGTTTGTGTTTAAAAATCGTCTTTAGCATCCGTCTCTTGAGCTCACTTGGCAGTAAGGCCAATTCGAGTGTGAGTACAAAATCAAATCTGAGTACAATCATAAAATAGTCATTCACTCAGACCTTTTGTCCTTTCCTGTTAGTCATTGGCAACTACGGCACTGATGGCACTGTTCTTTTGCTTGTGACGTCAGCTGACGACAAGTCTACGATAATAAATAAGAAGCATCTGCAGTCCGCGCTTGATTTTCCCGCCAAAACTTTCTTAAAAGAACGCATGCGCTGCGCTGTTCATTCTGTTTATCGCGGTGGGTCTCAAAAGAACACCATTACCTTGTATTCCGAGTACTCTTTTTCCGGAATAGTTGTTTATTCTTTATGACAGTCCCGAAAGGTTGCGCTGTTGTTGTAAAGCGTTTCGAGGGGTCGTAGAAGAAGATGAACGCCCCTTTCCTCTACAGAGAGAATTTCTTTTCATCATGTATAGTAGTAGTTAAGTCCCTTAATTCTTGTTGCTCTGAGATAATTTGTTATACAAACTTCTTTGTTTGAAGGGATCTCTCCAACAGCAAGAACAAGCTGAATTGCATGGTAAGTTTAAGAGTTTATAGCAAGAACGGTAGTGTCAGAGATGTTGATCAACTAAGGTATATCTTCAGTCTATTAACTCGACTTTTCCGTATGTCTGGTAGGTCTGCGACACACAGTTGAGGATGCCATGGTGCTTGAGGCTGGTGGGCCTGTGGATGCTGCTGAGGTCGAGGAAGAAGATATGGTGGGTGCTTTTGAGGAAAGAACGTTCCTGTGGTTTTGTTCGTTACAAAGCTGTGGAGCAGACTTTCCCCGTGGTTCAGTTTGTCTTGTTGTTTAAAATGGTTTTAATCTTTGAATCTTTTTGTGAAAACCTTGAGTGTGACAATAGAATTTAGCAGAGATTTCCTATGGTGCTGTTCGTTTTTCAGTCAAATCAAATTAGAATTAGCACTTGCATCTTGTGAACGACTAACCGTATTGTGTTCATAGTGAAACCAAAGGACTCTGAAGAAGAAGAGGAAGAATCCGATGAAGCGGAAGGTGATGATGATGAAGATGAATCTGACGAAGAAGCCATGGAGGGCAGTGATGTGGAGGTTTGAACTTCTTTCCCAAATGGCAGCCATTCGACTTTTTGCATACACTAGTTTTAAGAGGTCCTTTGTTTCTCGGGGATTTCATATCACACAATAATATTATTAGTAGATGAATAATGTAATTTTGTCGTTCTGTCGCTCGCATATACCCGGATAGCCTCCTTCGCAGCCGCAGATTTTGAAATCACGCGTATGATTTCAGACCAATTGCACTCCACTCAGTTCAATTACCATTATAAAATATCGTGGAATGCGCTTTGAGTTAACTACACATATAAAACATGGCACGTTATCCGTGAGTTAAGCAATCTTGTCCAGCACACTGTTGCGTACGTGGCGTAGATGAAATGGACACGCGAACTTCAAAGTGGATTTGAAAATTTACCTGATTTCTTGCTTGCTTGGTTGCTTGTCAGGCATGGTTGTTGTAAACCCGAAACGCGCGAAGGAGCACTTTTTCATCATTTTCTGTTTTGTTATTTGCAGCATGTTTGGGAAGTTAAGACCATACCATTTTTATTCAGGTTTTCGAGGGAATGTGAAAGGTTTCACGTTCGTATTTTACAATAGAGACCTTAAGATCGAGGTTTGGCCATCTGACCGCAAACGGCAAACCTCGGTTTGCCGTTTGCGGTTTCACGTTAGCTTTCTGCCCATATTCGGAACTTAAGATTCGCGGGTAACAAATAGCCGGCCGCCATGTTTGTTTTCAGTCATTCGTTCACTTCTATTTTAGCTGAGAAATCGTCTTAAAATGACGTTTCTATGAAAAAGAATTCGATAGTTAATAGGCGAAAGAGTTCTAAAAAGTAGTATTTCCTCTCAAACGTGGGATTGTGATGTTTTAGGGTGCAAAAAACCTTGTGGTAAATCACTTACCTCTAGAGCGTGGTCTAGCCGTACAAACGTGAACCTCAAACCGCAAACCTGACGGCAAGGCACTGGTCACGTGACCTCTTGACGTTCGCGGGAAAAGCCGAAAAACCTCAATCTTAAGGTCTCTAATGTTTTAGACAAATCTAGAAACTGAAAAGAAGAGAAACTGCATGTCCATTCCAGTCAGTGTATCTTTGTACCTGTAGAATCTTGACAGGAGTGGAAGAAAAGATCCAGCCCGTCTTTCAGTAAGATTGTAAACTGACCTTAGAAATGATTTCAAAAAATATGACTTTTTCGTCTTGTTTTAGACGCAGAAAGATGGCATGGCAGTTCTCTTGAAGACAGCCAAATCCATCACGCAATCTCAGCAAGTCACGCAATCTCGTGGGAAGGCCGATTCTGCACTGAATGCCGACGAAATAAACGAATTTAATCAACAGTCCAACAAAGAGAGGAAAAAGGTAAGAGTGAGTGACAAGTATTGCAGCAGGTGGCGTACAAAAACAAAACTGACGTAAAATATGTTTTTACCCGTTTTAGATTTTTAAGAAGCAACAAAAAGAAAGGCGAAAACAAGGTAAGACTCATCTGAAAACACAGCTTTTCGTTGGAAAGAGCTTTTCCTCATTGTTGGCAACCAGTAGTAGTTGAAGGAATACCATGAATGACTTACTTTGCATGTTTCGTGATATTTATGTTAATTATTTACCGTATATCCTCTATTAAGCCCCCTCCCCGGGGGAAAGCAAGCACGTTCCGGAGAAGGGGGGATTAATAGGAGAGAGGGGGTTAAATAGAGAAGAAGAGGTGTATTTTATTTTTCGAAAACAATTTCGGCAGCAACTGGAAGGCAAAACGAAAAGGTTGATGGACATGAAGTTGCAGGTTATGCAGTCGAAATCAAGAACTTCCAACATGTGGCTGGATAAACCTGGCGTAAAATGTCACATTATGGATTACTTAGAAACAGATAAGATAAGTGTAGAAAGGGGCCTTAACAGTCAAAGAGTATTTGTTTATTTGTTTGTTTGTTTTTGACAGCAGAGAGCAGTGCTGAGGCCATGGATGACAGTGATGACGATTACAACTTTGATACTCACTTCAGTTGATGAAGAAGGGGAAGAGTCCACGACGATACGCAAGACAACATTACCATGGCTTTTGATCAATCACAAAAAAAAACCAACACGGTTTTGTGGGTATCCCGCGGTCATTCCAATCAATCAGTTTGTTTTTCAAACAAGAAAGTGGGACTTTTGCTGTCAGAAATAACATGTAGCGAACATAGCTTTGATGATATGAAAGCAGTGCGAAAAATCTGACGTTACGGACTCCTCTGGGCCAATTTAGCGTGGAAAATTCATGTTGAAATATGAAAACTGACGATATTCTCTACCAACAATTCAGTGGTTTCAAATACAAACATACCTACTTTTCTTATGTAAATTATGTTTTTCTTATGCTAACTAGTGTTTAATCGCATAATTTCCATAAGAAAAGCAGGTAGGTTTGTATCAAAACAAAGTCACCCCCCTACCCTCGCATTCAGTCAAAGGCCAGGGTACTGAGCAAAGAACTATAAAATGGTCAATTGGTCAACTCGTATTTAAAATAGCCTCATTCGAAAAATGGCTTATTCTGCCTGCCGGCAATGCTCGCAAAAATCGCGTATTCTTGGAATTCTGCTTGACACCTAATTTCTGCTCGAATTCTAGAATGTGACAGAAAAGGAACAGCTAACAAAGATTGCTTAAAGACAGAAAATTATCAACGTATACAACACAACTGAAGAGTTTTCAGCAATTTCAGGGTCAGATTAATCAGACCTCGGGCATTTTCCACTTGTTTTGTTCCTTACTTACGTTGTGCATATCATTAGTGCTACAGATTTTCCGTTATTCTGCTCGAAAATGCCCTACTCTGCCAGCAGAATGTTCCCCCCAAAACTCGCTTATTCTGCTCGAAATTCTGCTGGGACGTTTTATCCAAGCTTAGTTTGAAAGCAGCCTTCAGTAAAGCAATCTGAATGAAGTCATTTTATGCTCTAGTGAAAATAAATGGTGACTTGAACATGGTTGCTGTTACTTGTCTTTTAAAGAAAAGGTTTGATGGTGACATTGATGCAGAGAGTAATCTTTGAACCGTTTATCCGACAGTGCACAGTAAACAAGGAAAATGACCGCTGTACACTTCAGTGTGAGGTCTCGCCCTCAACCATTTTGGCGCGGATGTGATTCGCGGGCAATCCTTTCCTGCAATGGCTCTTCTCTGGATTCCACGCTCTATGGGGTATTCTCCCTCTGCTCCAGCATATAGGTCGTCAGAAGACAGAATCTATGCGAGCAATGTCATTACTGATTGTCCAGCAGATAACGTGAAGGAAAGTCATCTGCAATCAAAAGCGAAAGAATTCAAGATGGTGATGAAAAGAATACGGCTTTCAAGCCTAGAAACATTTTTATATCGACCCTTTTCGAGTTGCAAAGACACACACTAGAGAACTCAGTAATCAATTGTAATATTTCTAATAAAATATCTAATAGATTTGAGTTTTAATAAATCAACAATTTATCAATTATTTTATGCACGGTAATGAATATTTAATGTATAGTTATGTCTAACGATGTAAGAGTAAAGGAAGTCTTCGTAAACAGTTACAACCTCAAGAGTTAGTTTCCCCGCTTTTGAGGCCAAAACTCACACTCTAGCCGTTGTGTCGTGTGTGTGTTTGTTTGTTTTGAAAATGCCAGTTTATTCCATTGTTTCTCCTTACCTAGTTGTGTTGAATGGTTACAGATCAACAAAATGTGGAGCGCTACATGTACCAGGCTGAATAAGCATTGCATGTGGACAAGTAGAAAACCTGTTGATGCATGCCGCTTACACTAAGCTTAGTCTGTGTCTACTAAGTCGGTCAAAGTCGGAGTCGCTTTACAAGTCAGTCAGAGTCGCTTTCAAGTCAGCATCGCTTTGAATATGAAAATGAGTTTATGGCAAGGGTGGACTTTTCGTGAATCCTAACATGGATCACCCATGAGAACGCTTCTGCGATCATTACTAGGAATTTAGTGATTTTGACTTTTTGGTTGCGAGAGATTTAGTTTTGAGATTTAAGAACATTTTGCATCATGAAGATACCTAGGCTACATAAAGCTAATCTCGAAAACTTGTTGTAAAATATAGATATAGTATTCTCTTAGCACCTTACCCTCTCTGTTATTTTAGTTAGGAAGCAATATGGAACTGATCAGAGGGATAAAAAAAAGTTTAGAACTTTACTGTACTTAGAACATTTTGAGTCATGTAGGTGCCTAAGCTACATAAATGTAACCACGAAGAGCTTGTTGTAAAATATCCATATATTATCAGATTCTCTTAGCACCTTAACCTCTTTTTTATCCATGAGAAATTTATTCTAAATATTACTTTAGTTAGAAAAGACTGTTGAACTGAACAGAGGGAAATAATAATAATACCTTTCACCTTAAATGGTGGTGAAATATTGCTTCGATAAAAAGCTCGTGAGGTGTGGCAATCTATAGAAGGTGTTCTAAGCAGTCGTTTGAGATCCTACAAACTACAGCTGAACGCGCAAACCATTACCCATGTAGTACGATTAACGCCTAGCGTAAACTTTGGTTGCAGTTTTTTACTTTTGGATCAAAGCTTATTTTGCTGCTTATTGCTTTTCAGGATTGACATCCCGTAATCTAAAATTTTGCAGAATATCAGCGTTGAACTCCTTGGTTAATTTTTAATCTTGGATTAGAGTTAATCGGCCTTCGAACAACCTGGCCGTGGACATATTACTAAGGCATTTTGACATAAATGTCCGTAGAAAAGACAAAAAGGAGTACGAACCACCTGATAGTTTAGATTAGTCAGCAATCACTCGGAACGTATAGAGCAACATAATAGCGCTATTTCACACCGAATCGTTGCTCTGCTAATCAGGTTCAAAACCCTAAAGCCGTTGCCTTTTACAGTTACTTCCCATGTCCACCTAGGAAGCTTTTTCAATGAAAGATTTTCAAATGCAAAACATCATCCAGTTATAACGACGGAAGACAGCGCTCGACCAAACCACAGGAGTTGTTCCCTCGCAGACCCGTACACCCGTGCACCCGTACACCGGTTGGACGGTAGGACGCTGGCGTAATAACTAAAACCAAGATATGTTAACAATATTTTCTTACCATGAATACTCCGTTCGTTTAGCGCGTAAAGCTCAGCTATAAAAGGAATATAATTCAGCTCGATAAACAAAAACAAAATACCGTCAAAACGCTGTCTAAGAGGTCCTATTGCCCTACCAAAACGCATATTAAGATTCTCTTGCGAAAGAACCTTAACAAAGTGCCGGTTTAAATGAAGGAGCCCATTAGCCTCCTTGTAAAGATTTAACTCGACAAAATGACCATAAACACAGCCACAGAAAGCACAAGATTAGAAACGTAATTATGCATGTATATTAAAACCAAATCGAGAACTACCATGCTTACTACAACTTGACCATAAAATGCATCTTTCCAAGGAACTTGCTTTTTCTGCCTTGATGCAAAATGTTGGAGTTTGATTTCAGTGTTACATCATTGCTTTTTCGGAACTATAAAGTCTCATGGAAACAATTTTCGGGTTAGGGTTAGCTTTTCCCTTGTTCCTTACTGAGAAAATCGCAGAAGTCTGTTATTTTTCATTTCTGTCGATATCACTAATTAAGGAAATTACTTGACTTTTTCGTCTTGAACATTTCAATGCAAGAAATACAAGTACACTGTGTATACAGGCGTAAAATGACCACGTATACATAGCGTGTACGCGGAATGTACAGACGTATATGTGAATGTCACATGTCGATGTGTAAGGACTGTTTGTTTACGAAAATGCGAAGGTATCTTCCGTATTAATAAGAAACGCTTTTCTAAACATTTAACGATTAAAAGTACTTAGAGAAGTGAATATCAAAGTTAGTTCTGGCGGGCATAATCTGATGACCCCCTCCCCCAAAGCTTTCCATCTTCCCCCTTCGCCCCATCTGTCGCTTGTCTTTTCAGGCCCAAGGGAAAATTAAACATCTGCCGAAGGGATGGAGCGAAACATGTGAATTACACGAAAGAGTAAGAATGGTCTGGGGAGTTATTGAATGTTCTGTAATTAATTTATTGTTCTCATCTGTCAGGAGGCCTTATAGTTTGCGTTAGTCTCCTCCAATAAATTCCTCGTCATCCCGCGCGTTTAGCGCAACATTGAGCTTTTAGCCAGCTTGGGTTACCTAAAGTTTTAGGTGACTAAAATACCGAACAAGTGCATAAAAGAACCATGGCAATATTAATGAATACTGTAATCCATTGACTGTTTTACGCAACCGTCCTCAATATTTTAAATTTTCTTCCAAGTTTAACGTACAGAGCATCATCCCTGAACCCACAACAAGGTAGGAATTTATGACATTTAATCAGAGACTGAACTGTTTCTTTTCAGATGTAGTTTTATTCTGCAAAAACTACTGAAGCCCGTATACTTCTCGAACACGGCACTCACGAACTATAATCATGACGAAAGAAAACAGGAGATGCTAACGAACAACTTAAGTATTCAAGAATTTTACATAGCATCGTCGCGATTCTGAAGTTCTTCCGTTGTCCTTGATTTCACTTTTAAGTTAGAATGTTGGCAGGACGAATAAACTCACACATTCCGATATTTCCAATTTTTCAAGGACGTATGGGTCGACATGCTATCCGCGTGCATCGTGTTCATCGTGTTCGTGTTGTCAAGTGCGAACACAGACGTAGATTTATATATATTCGTTTCGCATGTGGCCTGTAACACCGCACACATAATTCAATGCAAGCCCTTTTGATCATTTCTGCTACAAGTTCAAAGGATTTTATACATTATTATTATAAATATTGAATTCGGTTAATCACAATCATTCCCTTTTTTGCAAACCCTGGCATTCACTGCACCTTCTTTGACATTGCTGGTGTTTCATAAACAGTCCGTTCCTTAGCGGTTATCTCTACACCGAAATAAATGTCAAGAGGAAAGGAGATGTATCAAAGAAGTATATGATAGAAAAATATCGACAAGACTTTGCTAGGCGTACTCGGTCAAAAGTAATTGGTGCTAAATTTACTAATATCGGCCAATGACATATCACACAGAGATCACTCAAGACTAAGTCATTCAGTATTTAAATCGACAACATAATTGCGAAATTTTCTCAGAGTTTGATTAGTTTACTATACATTGACCCCGTGACGTGATGGGTTTATCCAGCGAAAATGCCGGGATAAAGATTACTCCGCTGGCGAAAAGAGCCTGTAGTTAATTATTCTAAGTTATCGACAGATAGATTGCTGACATTTTTTTCAGATTTTACGACCGTCTTTTCTATCATTATCATTATAGTTATCGTTGTCGTTATCATTATCGTTATCGCTATCGCTATCGTTATTATCATTGTTATTACGATTACTATTACTATCACTTTCACTTTCATTTTCACTTTCACTTTCACTTTCATTTTCACTTTCACTTTCACTGTCACTGTCACTGTCACTGTCACTGTCACTATCACTGTAACTGTCACTGTCACTATCACTGTCACTGTCACTGTCACTGTCACTATCACTGTCACTATCACTGTCACTGTCACTGTCACTGTCACTGTCACTGTCACTATCACTATCACTGTCAGTCACTGTCACTGTCACTATCACTGTCACTGTCACTGTCACTGTCACTGTCACTGTCACTATCACTATCCATGTCACTATCACTATCACTGTCACTATCACTGGCACTGTCACTGTCACTCACTATCACTATCACTATCACTATCACTATCACTATCACTATCACTATCACTATCACTGTCACTATCACTGTCACTGTCACTATCACTGTCACTGTCACTATCACTATCACTGTCAATGTCAGTGTCACTGTCACTGTCACTGTCAGTGTCAGTGTCAGTGTCAGTGTCACTGTCACTATCACTATCACTATCACTGTCACTGTCACTATCACTGTCACTGTCACTATCACTGTCACTGTCACTGTCACTGTCACTGTCACTGTCACTGTCATTTCCGCAGTTATTACGATTACTATTACTATCACTTTCACTTTCATTTTCACTTTCACTTTCATTTTCATTTTCACTTTCACTTTCATTGTCACTGTCACTGTCACTATCACTATCACTGTCACTGTCACTATCACTGTCACTGTCACTGCCACTGTCACTATCACTGTAACTGTCACTGTCACTATCACTGTCACTGTCACTGTCACTGTCACTATCACTATCACTGTCACTGTCACTATCACTGTCACTGTCACTGTCACTGTCACTATCACTATCACTGTCAGTCACTGTCACTATCGCTATCACTGTCACTGTTACTGTCACTGTCACTATCACTATCACTGTCACTGTCACTGTCACTATCACTATCCATGTCACTATCACTGTCACTATCACTGGCGCTGTCACTGTCACTCACTATCACTATCACTATCACTATCACTATCACTATCACTATCACTGTCACTGTCACTATCACTGTCACTATCACTGTCACTATCACTATCACTGTCACTGTCACTGTCACTATCACTATCACTATCACTATCACTATCACTATCACTATCACTGTCACTGTCACTGTCACTGTCACTATCACTATCACTGTCACTGTCACTATCACTGTCACTGTCACTGTCACTGTCACTATCACTGTCACTGTCACTGTCACTGTCACTATCACTATCACTATCACTGTCACTGTCAGTGTCACTGTCACTGTCACTGTCACTATCACTATCACTATCACTGTCACTATCACTATCACTATCACTATCACTATCACTGTCACTGTCACTATCACTGTCACTGTCACTGTCACTGTCACTGTCACTATCACTATCACTGTCACTGTCACTGTCACAGTCACTATCACTATCACTATCACTATCACTATCACTATCACTATCACTATCACTGTCACTGTCACTATCACTATCACTATCACTATCACTGTCACTATCACTGTCACTGTCACTGTCACTGTCACTATCACTGTCACTGTCACTGCCACTGTCACTATCACTGTAACTGTCACTGTCACTATCACTGTCACTGTCACTGTCACTGTCACTATCACTATCACTGTCACTGTCACTATCACTGTCACTGTCACTGTCACTGTCACTATCACTATCACTGTCAGTCACTGTCACTATCGCTATCACTGTCACTGTTACTGTCACTGTCACTATCACTGTCACTGTCACTGTCACTGTCACTATCACTATCCATGTCACTATCACTGTCACTATCACTGGCGCTGTCACTGTCACTCACTATCACTATCACTATCACTATCACTGTCACTGTCACTATCACTGTCACTATCACTGTCACTATCACTATCACTGTCACTGTCACTGTCACTATCACTATCACTATCACTATCACTATCACTATCACTATCACTGTCACTGTCACTGTCACTGTCACTATCACTATCACTGTCACTGTCACTATCACTGTCACTGTCACTGTCACTGTCACTATCACTGTCACTGTCACTGTCACTGTCACTATCACTATCACTATCACTGTCATTGTCAGTGTCACTGTCACTGTCACTGTCACTATCACTATCACTATCACTGTCACTATCACTATCACTATCACTATCACTGTCACTGTCACTATCACTGTCACTGTCACTGTCACTGTCACTGTCACTGTCACTATCACTATCACTGTCACTGTCACTGTCACAGTCACTATCACTATCACTATCACTATCACTATCACTATCACTATCACTATCACTATCACTGTCACTGTCACTGTCACTATCACTATCACTATCACTATCACTGTCACTATCACTGTCACTGTCACTGTCACTGTCACTATCACTGTCAGTGTCACTGTCACTGTCACTGTCACTGTCACTGTCACTGTCACTGTCAGTGTCAGTGTCAGTGTCAGTGTCAATGTCAGTGTCACTGTCACTATCACTATCACTATCACTGTTACTATCACTATCACTATCACTATCACTATCACTATCACTGTCACTGTCACTATCACTGTCACTGTCACTGTCACTGTCACTGTCACTGTCACTATCACTATCACTGTCACTGTCACTGTCACTGTCACTATCACTATCACTATCACTATCACTGTCACTATCACTGTCACTCATATAGTATCACTGTCACTGTCACTATCACTATCACTATCTCTATTATTATTATTATTATTATTATTCAAATGAAGAATGATCCTCGCAGTTGTGAAGGCAACTGATGGAATTGCGAAAAGAAGCTTCTTTGAGGCTTCTTTTCGCAATTGAACAAAATTGCGTTTACAACTGCGAGGATCATTCCTCATTTGATTTCATTTCCGCAGTTCATATATGATTCATTTCATATATCATTCACGTTATTGTTATTATTATTATTATTATTATTATTATTATTATTATTATTATTATTATTATTATTATTATTATTTCAATCTTCCGCCTTGGCGATTAGAGAATTTCAAATGTCAGTTTCAGTGCTTTTTGTTCAGAAGCCAAGAATTACTTGCAATGGTTGGCCCTTGGAATATGAACGCTTTTAAACGTCCCAAACCTATAAGCCACCAAAGCTAGCAGCTTCGCTTCCCGAGCTATTTTAATTAGTGCATTGAATTTTGGTAGACAACTATCATCCCCCAGTCAGCGCTCAGTCTCTCTATTGTTTGATTAACAAATATATACCATATATATTTTTAGTCTTGTAATTGTATTTTTGCCATAGTTTATTATGCATTTTACTTAGCGAACGTCCTCGATAGTGATATAAACCTCTGACATTTCCTTTTATGCATCTCTTACATAATAAACTTAGGATTCACTCCCGTACGATAGGACAGGCGGGTTCATGTGAAAACCTCATCCTACTGGCTTTTTTTTTTTTTTTTTTTTCAAATTCCCGACACATTTAGATAATAAGTTACTTAGATAAAAAATATAAAAATAAAAAATAAAAAAAGAAGAAGAAAAAGAAAAAAAAAAGCGTACAAACAAACATTCGAACAAAACAAAACAAAACAATAACAAAAAGAAAACAAAAAATAAGAATTGGGCGGTTATCGAATTCCTTTTGTAGATAAAGACAAGGGTATAGTTTATCACCCTTATGTTGAAGGAAAAGCTCTAGTTAATTTCAATAAAAAGTGGCTTCCACGATTGCAGAAGTGAAAATATTGAATATAAAATTCTTTAAGACGAGATTCTTCATTAAAATGTATTTGAATGAATGTATCAAACTTATAATTCCAACCGATACCAATTCTCCCCGAAGATTTACATAGAACGCTGGGCACGCACAGTATAGGCGGACTTCGACAAAACATAGAAATCGAAAATTTCCCCTTTTTTCATAAAATCTGGAGAATCGGTGTAGAAAGGAATCTATGAAACCTAGATAAAGCAGGGTCACTATGCATTTAAAAAAGTGAAATCAGTTCAAACAACGCTTGGCAACACCAACCGGGGGTTCCAAAGCTTGGGATACTGTGCAAAAGTCGAGCTGCGCGAGAAGTACTGGGACAAAGTAATGTGGGAATCTCATTATTGTCACGAGAAAATTTTAAAAACAAACACATTTTAAGTTATTTAGTGGTTTCTCTTGACTTCTGTAATTTTATTTCTCTGTTCCAACCCTACAGTCGCACCAGCTAACCAGTAAATCAAACGTTTTCTTGATTCCGGACTCCAAGTCATTGTTCATACATGGTGCTTTCAGCATAATGGCGGCGCAATTGAAGGTAAAGGGGTGTCACGCTGTGAAAATCTCTTAAGCTTTTATGCCTGTTTAAATTTGGAACGATTGAGTTCTCTGCCAAACAGAGACACCATCTCCGGGTGGGCCTTACTTTTCATGCTTTTTAAATACAAAACTTGTTGAGATGTACAATTTAATTCTGCATCTTCAACCCTCGACCTTTAACCCTCCATTCACACAGGTACATTCAGTTGAGCCTACCACCATGATTTTGGTGTTTATATTTATTTATTTAACCCTTTCACCGCCAAGAAGGGCCTTAGGGATTTTAGTCTGGCTAATGCCAGACAATTTTACTTGTCAAAGGGAGGCGTCTTGGTAGTGAAAGGGTTAAATATATGTTCTCCTGAATCACCGCCATGTGAGTTGTCAAGTTGCTGTTTGCTCCTAGAATAAATCCCTTTGGTTTTCACAACCCGGCAGAATACATCACATGCTAGTTTGTATTAGGCAAGAGGCTTAATTTTCATATTTTTTCTGTATTCGAAGCTGCCACACCAAGGGTGGGTGAGTGCAGTGGTGGTGTATTAAATCATATTCCAGTTACCAATAATAATTTGCTCTTCTCTGGGTTTTGCAAATTATTTGAAAAACCTTTCTCAGGCTAATCTAAAGTGGCTGATCAGCTTTCCAATGCACCAAGATGGGAAGTAAATAAGGAAAACAAAAAGGCACCCCCCCCCCCCCCATCCCATTTCCCCTATATCATCCAAAATTTACAGCCTGAATATTTGTATATTTGTCAAATAGAAATCAATGTTAAAAATTTAGGGAAATATGACTGGGATGGCAGTTGTGGGGTTGTCTCTTTTTGTGTGCCACCCTATAGGGTGGAGATTTTGAGCCAATAATCTGTTAAATGTTAGCTTTTCCTAATAATATTTGCAAGGATATGGAGTGCCAAGCAATTTTGGTGAATAATCGCACAGAAAAATACCTCACAAAATGTTGTGTGTTCTTTTAAACAGCCTCTGAGTCTCAATTTCTTTTGCCAGGCTAATAGCAAACGCTAAATGAAATCACAGCCCCCTGAAGAAAAGAATGTCTGTAACACTGACCATGAAAATCTCTGTAAATTCTTTAATTATGAGTTAATTGTTTATGACCCCTACACATGTACAACTGGTTTTGATCAATCCCAGAGAACCGCAACTCTTACTGTAATAAAGAAGTTCACACTAAAATTGTTTTAAGATACAGAGATTTTAAGATGGAGTCACCTTAAATCTGTTAAAAAAGCAGCTTCTAATGAATTTTAGTCTTGTGAACAACTGTTTAAACATCTGTGTTTTGCACTTGGTAGGTAAACAGTAAAGTGCTTACTGGGGATACTGCAGATCAGAATAGCTGGATAAAAAAGGTACGTCTAAATTACTCTAGATACTGGTAGCTGAAATAGGAAATGATTTAAACATGTCAGACCAATGTATTCAAGTGACCATTAAGAAAGCAGAGGGAACAATTTCTAGTCCTAAGCGAGTATCAAAATGCACCAATCACCACCAACCGTGGTGCTACTTTTACTGATGCACTCTGTCAGTGGTCGAAATGCTGTGACCACATCCATGTGACTCAGTCATCAGACAAACTGTTAGTCATCTATCACATTAATTATGCATCTATTTGGTTTTTTTTTTTAGACAGGGGCAAGAGCACAATTAAGATCAATAGGCTTCAAGGTAAATTGACACATAACTGAAATATTTAGTATAATGCATCCGTTAAAGGAATCAACTGCTGTGACAAAAATTCCTAATAGAATGCCTGCTTTACAGTAGCACCGTTAGGGTTAAATGACAGCTAGTGCAATTAAACAGTAAAAGTTGTGGTTTGGTGCCTCTTCAATGGCATAATATACAGTATGTACACCCAAACAGGAACAGGATGAAGAGCAAGGTGTTTCTTGCACAGGTAATCCAAGCTCAGGGAGTGTTTATAATGACTGTTGATTAGAACCATTTTTGTAACAGCATTAATTACTAGGCTTTATATGATAATTTAACAGTAATATATAGGAATAAAAAATATAAGAAATAAATCCCATTCAAACCCTTGTAACTGACACTATTACAAAAGGGTTCAAGGGTCATAAAAAACACTCCCTCACTCACAGCTTGGGTTACCTGTGCTTATTGTTTGGTACAACCTGGCAATAGGTAGACATCCATGTTGCTTCCAGGTGTAATTTAGAAACAACAACAACAGCAACAAAGCAAAGTGCTTGTTAAGGAATTTTTGTAATGAACTTAGGAATTAATAATAATAATTAACTAAGCAAAAATCAAATGGATCACTTTTCCTTGATACACTTACTGTTGGTCACATTGTTTTCAATCAAAATTTTAAAATCTCAACTCCTATTAGCAGAGAGTTCAGGTAAAAAAAAACTTGGTACATGTAATATTTCATTTTAATTGGTTATACTGTGGTATTTTTCTTTTGTTTGCTTGTTTTAAATATTTGTGAACTTTATTTAGGATGAGGATTTTGAGAAACCACTCATAACTGTTGCCTGTCCTTACATCAACATCATACCTTGTAACTTCCACTTCAGGTACAAACATGAAGATTGATGTTGATTTTGCTACTCTCCCCTAAAACAAACATTGTTTTAGAAAATTTTGCATTTCTTTTTGGTTCTCAATGTGCCTACTTGCCTGAAATGTTTACAATGCATACTGTCGTCATATTCCATTAGTATATTGGATAGATTACATTTACAAAATTTATACTGATTTTTTGAAGGCATAAAACTATCCCTGGAGCAGCTCTTGCATGGCAAGTGTCAAGAAATTTAAAATTTGAACAATAATTGTTATCATAAACATTTGGGATAAATTCCATTCCAGTGAATAACAACTAATTATTAATAAATATTTTGCCATTTTTGTGCATTATCGTGTGATATAGCATCTCTGATCTGAGTTGCTCCAATAATAACAGTTGTTGTGCATAGAATGAAGTATCTTGTGGATGAACACCAATGGTACTGGTTTTGATATTCTTTTGATAATTATTTTCAGGGAGCTTGCAGATTATGTAATAGAAGCTGTTGAGGAGGAAGGAGGTACGGTGTACCATAAAAAATACTTTGCTTCTTGTTTGACTTCATGTCTCATGGTCACTTCAAATACTAGTTTCCTTCTTGCCATTATTTTCTTGCGTCTTAAATATTGGTTACAGGATGAGGGTGGGGGTTTGGGTGGTGAGTGGGGCAGGATTATATAATGTTTAAATTAAATGAGCAGGAGTGTTTTATCAAGTTTAAAACACGAGGCACAGCCAAGTGTTTTAGGACTTGATAAAACATGAATTGCAAATTAATTGAATGGCTTAAAAAACTTTACTGTACATCTATCCATTCTTACACTAAAATTTAGATTTTGGGTTATTTTGGCCTAGAAAATCGGATGTAAAATTTTGCTGTGTCTTTATCAGATATAAAAACACTCATTAAAAATTAATTTATTTCGTATTTCCTTCATTAATAAATTGTTAATGAGTTTTTTTTTAGTAAAGTCATTTTTAAGACCTTATCTTTAATGTGGCACCATGTTTTTAGTGGCAGATGTCCAACCTTGTACAAGCTAGTTCTGCATAGACCTGAAGTAAAAATGTTTAATCTAGAATGAAAAGACTGCAGGGCTCATGGGTGTCTCTTTTTTCCCTTGTCATTAATTGGACTCACCCATTTGCCACTGGCAGTCACCATAAAGCCATCTGAGCCAGTACTACATGCAGGTCCTTTCTGCTGTTGGGAGGAGCATAGGGCCAACAGCCATCTGACTGTTGTTTTCTGTAGCAAATGTAACTGAGGCTTTATGGGACAAGTGGTTAGCCCGTGGTCCACTTAACACCGGCAACCCAACACCCAGAACTGCGGTCTCTACCCCAGTTTATGGGTTCTGTTATGTCCTCAATTTTCAATTTTTGCATGTGGAGTTGAAGGAGATAAGGCTAACGGCTTAATGTCACTGCCCAATGATCAATGCGATCATCTGAACAGAAGCAGGTCTTATGAGCACACAGCCACTCCCCTAGCATGATCTTAGTATGGTTTGTGGTCTGGTCTTGTCTTCTGTTTTGTTTTGTTTTGTTTTGTTTTTTTTTTTGCTTTTGATTGATTGATTGGTTGATTTATATGTTTACATATTTATTTATTTAATGTTGTTGTTGTTGTTGTTTTTTTTTCAGGAAAAGCTGTTTTGTCGTGCACTCCTGTAATTAGTGATGCTATGACCATGGTAATTTACCTTATCTAAGAAAGTCATTTTGTGTAGTATGTTGAGAAGTGATACTTCACACGTTTATCCCTAACCATTCTGGTTTCTCTGTTTTACAGTTCATCAATTGAAAGTGGTTTTCAGGTCGCTTTCATTAAACCAAAGCCAAAATAATTACTCTGCCAATTACAGCAAATACAAGCACCAAAATTCATTAATCAGAATTGCAAACGGCAACAAGAACAAGCGCAGGAAAATTCGTGCGAGTGAGTCACGATTTGTTTTGTTTTTGCCTGTCATTGGTTGAGAAAGTAGCGCGAAGTTTGTCAACCAGTCACTGAGTGAAACATCTTTTTTGTCGATAGCCGAACCCCCTCTCCCCCTTTTCAATGTTGAAATACGCTTCGTGGACACTGACACTTGGTTACAACTTACATTGAAAAGGGGGAGGGGGTTGAAGGGGGTTTGAAGGGGGTTGGGGGTTGAAAAGCCTTAGCTATTTGCAGGTTAGCGCTGTTTTGTATCATGTTGTTAATTTTTATAAACTTGAACTTGAACTTGAAATGTGAGAACTGGGGCCGGTTCCTGAAAGGTGTGATAACTCTATTCCAGGGATAAATCTGCCGTATTCCAGGAATAGTCCTGTTGGAATAAGGCAGATTTATCCCTGGAATAGAGTTATTACACCTTTCAGGAACGGGCCCCTTTTTTCCAATAAAAGCACGATTCTTGCAATCTCGACTCATCGATCGGAAGACGCATTGGCGAATTGAGTGTTTTCTTTCTTTCTTTCTTTCTTTCTTTCTTTTTTTTCCCAAACCCTCTTTAAAATCCCTCCCCTACCTTTTGGTTTATCTCTATCTTCATTACGTACTGTAATATAGTTTGGGCTTTTGTCTGGATCAGACTATAAAAGAAAGCTAACCTGCGAGTCAAATCACAAAAACCATTCTATGAGAGTAAATAGATAAGTCTTCTTTTGACACCCTTAATTTTCCCATCTCCAAAAGCCCTGTATTGTATAATCCTTAAGATGCGTCGATTTGTTGAAAAGATGTCTCTTGTCAAATAAATTTAGCTTATGCTGCGTATTCCGCACATGCTGATTTAAGGGTCGGTACATTTCACTGACCCCCAGTCCATGGACTACCATGATGGACTACCGAAATGGACTACCTATATGGACTGCTAAATGGACTACCAAAATGGACTACCCTTAATTACCTACCTTGAAAAAAAAAATTAGAAAAGTTTGGTTGTTTTCATTGATTGATCGTGATCTCCACCATCTTGTTATTTTTTAAATGCTGCTGGTTAGCTTTTCTGCAGGCGCATTCACTCGTCGTGCATGATGGCTGACAGGCTGCAGCTGGAGTAAAAATTTGATTTATAATCTTCCAGGTGATTCCTTACCTGGCTGTCATGATGCTCAAAATGGTAAGTGACAGAAGAAGATACTACTCAAAAATAGATCGCATGACCAGGCCCAGGGGGGGTACTCCCAGAAAAATTGGGTGGGGGTGCAGCCTGCTTCCCAAAAGCCTTACCTTATTTTAAGTGCACCTAGCCCCAAGAATGGTTATTTTTTTTCTGCTATTGTAATACTTTGTACATTAATTCCAAAAACATGTAGCATTTATTTCCAGCCTTTAGAGTTTTTTATGGGGCTTACGATAAACTATGCATCATTTGGTACACGACCAAGTCAGCTAGGGCGTGGGTCTATTCCCCAGTTGACTATTATGTATGCATGTTTACAAAGACGTAGCGTGATGGTCAGTTTGTGACTTTAACTGGGGAAAAGACCAATGCTCCTTACTAGCTTGATCGTGTGACAGATGACGGCTAGATGTCGTAACTTCTACAGCCTGTAAAAAGTTGAGATTTGGTTAACAAAAATGAAAGGCGCAATGTGTTTTGAATAGGTGCAAAGATTAATTTTAGTGAAAAAAAATATTTCAGTGTTAGGGGCACTTAAAGACCAAAATATCTGTGATTTTCCCTACCCTATTTATAACAAACGATTATAAATGAATTTTTACTGACCATCCAGCGTGTCAGCCATCACACAAGACGAATGAATACGCCTGCAGAACAGCTGACCAGCAGCATTTGAAAAATAACAAGATGGTGGAGATCACGATCAATTGATGAAAACAACCAAACTTTACTAAATAATTTTTTTTTCAAGGTAGGTAATTAAGGGTAGTCCATTTTTGGTAGTCCATTTAGGAGTCCATAGAGGTAGTCCATTTCGGTAGTCCATCATGGTAGTCCATTGACTGGGGGTCAGTGAAATGTACCGACCCCTGATTTAAGGCACTGTCATGCAATTTTGATAAACTGAAAGATGTGTTTGGAACAGTAAAGTGTTGGTAGGTTTTTGCATTTTGTTTTTTCTGCAAAGCACGTAATACACGGACTGAAACTATTTGCGGTTGTCTATGGCCACCGATGGCGAGGAGGAAATAGATTACAACTTGACAAAAAGTTAGGTTAACTGTTTTCAACTGTTGTTATTGTGTCTTGGAAACATCACTGTAATAGTACTTGTTTCCTTTCTTCCAAGAAATGATTTGAAATCAACCTTTTCGTGTTACTTGGCCTACTTCATGTAAAAGAAATAGTACTTCCTCACAATTTGAACAAACATTTTGACACTACTTCATTTTAACAATCATTTTGATGAAGTTGACGAGACAAAAAGAAGTATCATGACCGAAGTTTTTATTATTTCCCGTAGCCAAAGGCAGAGGCGGATAACACAAACCGCGGCCTTGATAGTCCACGCTATCATGCGAAAACCCAATTTATGATTGTTTAATTGTGTATATAGAGCGGGTACAAGAAACTAGACAACATGCATCGATTTGCAAACAACTTACAACTTAAAGCTTGCAACGTAACAGTCTTTTCCAGCAAAGTCTTGCAAATGCCCACCTCTGAACTTAGTACCGTTCTGTTAAAACCTTGTGTAAAAGAGCTCTTGGTCACTTGTATGTACTTGCGTAAAAAGTAATATCTGTAGCGAAGAGGTAACGAAACTACAGCTGAACAGTTTCAGCAGAAATTAGCTGAGTGCTTGTAACCTGAGACACGGAACAACATTTTTAAAGTGTAGTTTCATCAATATTTTCTAGGGAACCAGTGGTATGAGATACTCTTTGATTTCAAGAGACTGGATCACTGACTGTATTGAAATAACACACTCAGGTTATACTGGGGTAAGATAGTTTTTGTTGTACCTTTTAAGGTCTTTAGTTTAGTGGCGTGATGAAGAAAGAAAATAGTAAAGTTTAAGTTTGGTCACAAAGCTGTTAGTACAATATGTAATGGCCACAAGCATCGAACAAAGGAAAAATCGGATCCCTTGACAACAATTAAACCATTGACCTTCAGACCCCAGTTTTTCAAAGAACGGATACTTAGGTTTATCCAGGGGATAAAATGTGTTGCAAATGATACAATCCATGTTTGTCTGTTGGAAAGTTATACCTATTCTATGGGTGACAAAAAGGCAAAAATGGCAAAGAAAGGTGACCTTATCCCTCTTTCACCAACTGGGGCCAGAACAGTTAGAAAGTGACATTCTTTGTTAAAACTAAATTGACAGAATGAAAGTTCTGTGAAGTGGGTAGGGACATTTTAATTTGGACTGAATAAGAAAATAATGGAACTTCTAAAGTTATAGGACCTTGCAGACTGAAAAGGATGAATATCAGACTGGAAAATAGATAGGACACAGATGAGGTTGGTTTGGGTAAATGGTAAAAAAAATCCAAATTAGGACATTCCTTTGGAGATTGGCGTTTGTCATTTGTGTAATTCACTAATTTACATTGAGAGACTGGAACTAGCCGCCACAAGACCTGGGAATGGTTTCAAAGAAAATGCAACAGGTCAATTTCTTTTTTCTTTTTTTTTTTTTTTTTTTTTGCCTAGTTTTCACTTGGTCCGTTTCTCCCGAAAATTTTCGCCATGACGGATCACCTAGAAAGTAGTGTCATTTATATTTCGAGAAGAATTTCCGGAATTATCTGGTAAATAGTTAAGACTCAGAGGATATGGAAAGAAATTACCTCGGGAAAAAAAATTGTCAAAAAAGTTACTAAAAGACATTTATTGGGTGTCAGCGAGTATTTTGTAAGGTATCTTTCCAGGGAGGAGGATGGCGGGGTCGGAGGCTTTAATAAAACTCCTATATTTGTCTTATATGCTCTATCATTAGCCTTTCTTGTGAGATGTGATCGTTTGTCTGCTATTCTTTCCACAGGATGGCATGATTTGTCTTGCAGGCTGCGACAAGACAATACCTGGTGTAACAATGGCTTTACCAAGACTCAACGCAGTAAGTAAAATCTATCATATTTGATTGTGAGGCATGAAGTCATTGAAGCAAACTAACTAACGTAATGCTCCACTCTGTTGTACGTTTTTCATGTCGATCTGCATTACTGTTTCCCCCTTGATGTTTATTATTTAAAGCTTGTAGTAGATTTAATTGTGACGTTAAAGTACGTTCATGAAATCCTTGGGAGAAGTCATTTCTATGAAATCAGCTCCAATTGAGACATTTCTATGGCACAGCTTCTATAGGCATGTATTGCTTTACAAGGCTAATTGCACCATGATAGCTGTGGAAAATAATCTCTATGTTATTATTCAACATATTGGGATAATGTCCAAATATGGTCACGGCGCTCTCAATATTCGTCGCAAACACTCAGCTGAACACTCACATACGAAATTTCGCGCGTCGCGGTGATAATGGTCGCTTTTCAAGCTTTGCTGCATTAAACTCAGTAAATGTGTGCTTTAATTGTTATTGTGTTGAACAATAAAACAATTATCCTGCTCAACCTTGCGGATTATCTCCTTATTTTAGCCAGCTCGGCCTACATCCACGTCGGCTAAGTTTCAGGCGATATCTCCAGTTTGACTTCCCTTTTGATTTGCAATTTGATTCGTTCAAAAAGCAGACAAAAATCTGTACGGCTTAAACGGCAGTCAGTTTTTAGTGACAGGTTTGGGCAATCGAGCAATCTGTTAAATATTAGAGTTTTGTCTGGCGGTAAAAAAGAAAATGTAAATACTTGTGGAGGCCATTTATCCAGGTTAAATGAAAATAGCTCCATGATCAATTGTTGTTTTTGTTTCAGCTTGTAATTCCTTGTGTGATTATATGCTTTGTTGCTCGTTGTTCGAATGACGTTTTTATTGTCATTGCTGTTGCTGATAATGAGGCTCAAGTAAACCTGGGTCTTAGTAATTCTATAGCCATAGACCAGATCATCTTAGATACTGGCAAATATTTTAAAATAGTTTCTGATAATGTTAATTCTTTACTCATCACTTAACAGTGTGGCATTGTTATTTATGGTGGAACAATGTTGCCTGGCTGTGGAAAGAAGCATAAAAATCTCAGTGCTGGAAGCCCATTTGAGGTACACAATTTAGTACATAATTTATTCATTTACTAAAACCTGTGACCAAAATTTGGGATTGGAAATTTCAGAAAATTACGTGCTCAAAGGAAAGCCGTTTTTTCTTCAGGGCAAAGACCTTGGTTTTCGTTTCGAAACTTGCAGTGTGATTGGTAGATCAAAACGCTCACGTGATGACGTAACGATGATGCAAGACGATGACAAAATGGAAATGGATGTTTCGCGCAAATGGCACGGTCATTTCACTTACAACGTGCTGAAGTTTTAGAAAAAATGTGGAGTGTCTCCAAAAGTATTTGTTTGTTGCGGAGAATTTCGCTTTCCGTTAATATTTCTGTCGTTTGAACCCAACATTTTGACGGAAAGCGCCCCTGTTTTCTCTCAGAGGTGACTCCAGAAAGGAAGAGGCTATAGCGAAGCATTGTGCAGTAGATATTTTAAATGAACATATCTTGAAGAAATTTTAGGAGAGTTCACATGATTGAGCTGGTAAAAGTGTTTGTGTTCTTTAGGCATTAGGTTCCTACAGCAAAGGGCTGATGGATATTGAAGATCTCAAGGATATAGAGTGTCATTCCATACCTGGTGCTGGGGCGTGTGGTGAGAATAAAAATAACCTTGATTCTTTGAATTTCAGATAACAAGTCTTCTTAAACGACAGATTTTTTTTTCTTTCGAGGGATTATAGGCTAATAGCAACTGCGGACGTTTGCCCGAGAAAGGAAACGAACCTTTGAGAGCTCATATGTTACTTTTGAGAATATTAAATGTCCAAGAGGCAACTTTCAGAACCATAGTTCTGAAACTGTAACATTGTCGTTTCAAAAGGCTTGAGAACTTATGTGAACGGCATGTTTGTTAACAAGGTTTTTTTTTTCGCGAGCAAGGGTTAGTATATTTCACCCCGCCCGGGCATTTTCGCTAAATGGAGCCTATCGCCTAATAGTTAGTGTCTCTCCATGGGTGAACACTATCCCGTCACGTGATAAATTTCAACCAATCAGACACGGAGAAAATTCGGAATGAACTAAAAGGCAAATACAGGTTCAGCTTGTGGACAGTCTAGCAGCTTGAGTGTGATGTGAAAGAGGGAAATAATACATCAAATGCTTTTCTTCTGTAAGGAAGTCGGAAATACTGACTTTTAAATAATAATTCAAAATCTTGATGAAAGATGTCGCGAGAGCTGGTCTTACAAATGGTTTTGCTTTGCTAAAACCTTTTGTGAAAGTCTGTGTTGTAATTTGTTTGTTTGTTCGTTTTTTGTAGGTGGAATGTTCACTGCTAACACCATGTCGTCTGTGGTAGAAACTCTTGGCTTGACGTTACCAGGTGCGCGCTAACAGTTTTAATAGTTTGAATAATAAAGAAAAAAAAAATGACATTTTTGTCGTTTTGTTTGTTTGTTTGTTTTGTTGTTCTTGTTGTTGTTGTTGTTTTTTGAGTATTCAAGATCGTGACACGAAATCGATGGTCTTGAAGGATAGACAACTGCGATAGCGGGTAGTCTTCTGATTTGTCGGTACCTCGGTTCTCTAGCGAATAACTTGAAAGTTATAATAAACAGAAATACCAACCCACCCACTGAAGCGAGAAATTGGTCGTTTGTTGTAGACTAACTTTTCTTTGTCTTTCTTTTTACAATGTCTCTGAAAATAAATATTTTTTATTTCTTTTTTAAAGCTGATTCTGTGCATCTAAAAATATATTTTCTCTTTTCATTTAGTAGTTCATAGTTGCCTGTGTGTACCTCAAAATCATAACCTCCCCAACCCACCCTCTCCTCTGCCCCCCTCACGCGAAAAGTACTGTAGCAGCGCTCATTAGTGTTCTTTCTAAGAAGAAGTAACCCGAGACATAACTTTCTTTTGTGAGGCCCTTTAATATTGAATGGTTAAGTGAGTTTTGTTTCGTTAGGTAGTGCCTCTGGTGTTGCTGTAGACAGTGAAAACAAGGTTAGTTTGGTTTAAGTGCCATTGATCAGAGAGTAGCGCTTTCTACGAGCCAGGTAGTGTTATTTTGTCTCTTATTTCCCGCTGATTGGGCTCCGATTTATTTGTATTTAACCTAATGTTCTTTCAATCTTTAATTTACTTCTAGGCTTCAATTTTGCGACAGACGTGCAAATTGAGCGGTTACAATTTGTCCATAGTTGATGGTCTTCGAAAAGAAAATGTCTTTCAGGCTAGGGACTTTAATTGCAAGTTTCATAAAATATAAAATAAAAAACAAAAAAAAACGCAAGAAACACTAGTTTGGCTTTCATTATTACTACTAGCACCAGACCGTGCGAAAAAGGAGGGCCACAGGGAACCCATAGCACGAGTATAACCCATTACTTCCCTTACCGCCCTTGACAATTACCACACCCTCTTTGTCTGTCAATTTAAGAGGGGACTGTTTTCAACAGTGTAGTTTTCTTTATTTTTCCTCCACAATGAAAGCAGACGCAATTATAACTTCAAGACCGTGGTTGAAATTCTAAAATACATAGAGCAGCTATTGCGACATACCCCTCTCTAATGAGTCGTCCTGTCCGTTGCAGTTTTTCCGAAGCGCAAAGTTTGTTCTTTTTGTTTTGTTTTTCTTTTTAACATTTTTTTCCCCTTGTAAATACTAGTTGCTGCATTCTATGACCTTTGCTATTTCAGGTGACAGAAAAGAAAAAGAACGAAGTTAAGGAGGCGGTTAAAACATTGTTTTCACTCATGAAAACAGGGAAAAACTCAAGAGACATCATGACTCGGGAGGTAATTAAAATATTTAAACGCCAGACAGAAAAAAGGATGGCGCAGGGAAATGAGGCAAAAGGAAAACAAAGAAAAACAATTAAAACAAGGGGACTGGTGATCACTGGTTTGTGTTTGCTTTCTAATTGCTAGCATAACGTTGCGTTTTTTTGTTAATTGGATTCGCTAGACTCTAGTCAGTGTATTTTTGTGTTTGTCAAGATAGCATATACTTTCCCCTTTGCTTGCGATTAACAGGCCTTCGAGAATGCTGTAACAGTCATGTACGCGTTGGGTGGATCAACAAATGGTGTTCTTCACTTGTTGGCTCTGGCTCATGAGTAGGTTTTCATTTTTTTGGTGTGTGCATGACAATCATTTTACGTGCCCTTAGTTGAAAATTTTGAATTATTACTCCAATTACAAATATTTTGCTATTGCCTCCCACCCGAAAATACACGAATATATACTCATGATTGTTATGTTGATGATATCGACGACGAATGCGACGACGACGATGGTGATGATGATGATGATAGTGATGATGATGACGATGACGATGACTGTCTCAATGAAAATGAGGATCAAGATTATAAATTAAAGAGGCTTACATATGTGCTCCCACGAAACGCTCAAATTCACTTGGTTTCCTTGTTTTAATATGCGCTTTCCAGTAAACTGATTCATTTCACTGTTTCATTTGCGAAGCAATAACCAATGGACGTAGTTCGCTCTAAGAGTCAGCTTTCCTTACTGAGGTTCCATTTAAAGAATTACCTCCCATATCTCTTCCCGGCTTCCATTCGTGTGACAAAGTTTCAAGGGCCGTCTGGTTGTCAAGGTGATGTTACTATTCCTTAGCAACTGATCAGCATGAAAATAATCGACGTTGTTAAAAACAACCTTAATTTGCAAGAATTTCATGCGCTGATAATTTATTGTCCAATGTTTCCCTGATTCTTTGGGCTCACAACCTACAAATTTCCTATTTGACACTTAGATCTGAAGTCAACTTTTCCATTGAAGATTTTAACTCCATTGGAGGAAAGGTTCCACTGATAGCGAACGTCAAACCACATGGAAAGGTATGACGATCACTTAGTTGGATAATGCTTATACTCTCATCACGGATTGAATGGAATTAAGTGAAACAATTTTCAGGGGGACTACCTCACAAAGAAAGGGGAAGGGGTAAAAAATGTCAAGAGTTTTAAATTTAATAAGGGGTTGTTAGTTGTAGAAACTAAAGCGGTTTACTATTAAACTGAAGTGCTCTTGCGTGGGGTGCAGACTGGCTGCTGGTGTTTATAAACTCCAGCTACTCATGTTGTCCTTCCTTCTTCCACAAAAATTTAAGTTCTATCTGTACATGAAAAGAATCCCGGCCGATGGGACCTTCTTTTTTAAATATCATAAATTTAATTTGGTGTAGTTATAATGCAAAAAGGAATGTATTTTCCATGACAAATAGCATCTGTGCTTTTGTGTTATTGCGCCATATCACTTTATACTGTATATTCAGTTCTTCTATATTTCTTCCTTTAGTATCAAATGGCTGATTTGGACAAGATTGGAGGACTCCCAGTAAGTACATTCTTTCACTTCTCTCAAATCATCACTTATCTTAAATATAATCTTAGTTAAAGACCGGCAATTCTGTGCACCTCAAGCAACCCCCCTAAGTTCTTCGATCAAACGTGCCACGTTGCTGATGTAAATCAGTTACACGAAACCTCCCTCCCTCACTCCCTCCCTCCCTCCCTACCTACCTACCTATCTACCTACTTACTTACCTTCCTTCCTACCTTCCTTCCTTCCTTCCTTCCTTACTTCCTTCCTTCCTTCCTTCATATCTCCCTACCTTCCTTCCTTCCTCCCTCCCTCACTCCCTCCCTCCGCACCTTCCTTCCTTCCTTTTGTGCGCCTGTCCGTCCGTCAGTCACTCCGTCACTCGTTTACTAATCAAAGGTTTTCGTAGATTGTGTTGAAGGAACTATTTGATGAGGGCTTTCTTCACGGAGACCAACTAACAGTGAATGGCAAAACTGTTGCCGAAAACCTCCATCACGTACCAAGACTCTCCGCATTAGGAGAACAGGTTGGTTTTTATGCTCCGTCACAGTTTGACCGATCTTTTCTTTCTAAGAAACTCACGCTAGTTGCGTTACGAATATGGGTTGTGTCTAAAAATGTATTCCACTCGCCTGTGTAGTTTGAAATGTGGACAATCTTTGTTTCCCTCCCTACTCGTTCCATTTCTACTCCCTAATAATACAGGTAACACTGCCCCTTTAACACGGTCATTCTAAATGTAAATGTGGTTCTGTCTCTCTGTAGGATGTAGTATTTCCACTCTCATCTCCACTGGCTCCTGCTGGTAGACATATCGTGATATTAAAGGTGAATAAAGTTTAGGCAGATATACAGATTACCAAATTAGAAAGCAGCATTTAGGGCAACATAACGTTTTAAGGAACAACACAATACTTTTTAAACGGCAAAACATGTTTCCCAAAGATTTTACAGGGCTTCCTTGATCTTTAATTGATGACTGAGTGATTGATTGAGTGACTGACTGACTCACTGACTGACTGATTGGTAATAATAATAATAATAATAATAATAATAATAATTATTATTATTATTATTATTATTATTATTATTATTATTATTATTATTATGGCGCGTTTAAAAAATCTTAACGCACTAACATGCTAAAAAAAGCAAATGCCTAGTTTATGCTCCATTTCATTCATGGCGTGTTTTTCTTTTGAAAGGGGAACTTAGCTCCGGAAAGCGCAGTACTCAAGTTAAGTGGGAAGGACATAGGACCATTCCGCGGGCCGGTGAGTTGCCAACCGATCGATGATATTTTTATATCCACTGTTTATATCCACAGATTTCTTATGGATTTAAGAAGTCGTAATCTATTATTGTTGCTTGCTTTTGATTGGTCAAATTTGTCAGGTGACACTAGTACATGTTTAATAATTCTACCTGGATAGCTCGACTTTGCTATAATCATCTCGTATTCAACAACGATAATAATAATTGAGTGTCTTGATTTCATTTCCAAGAAAGACCAGAGGACGATTTAATGTTGGGCATGGTATAATTAACAATTACCTTGCGAAATCTTGCGAATGGCCAGTATGTTTGTTTTTATTATGCAACACATTGATAGCATAGTATAGTTCATCCCCGACACACCGAATATACTTATCGCAGGATACGTGTTTCTTACGTACGACAAATAATGAGGGCACCACGATCATATTTGGATAGTTGTTATAATCTACTGACTAATTTCAAAACACCTTACGCGGTTTAAACTGAACTTCCGATGTGGGCCGAAAACCCTCGTTTGGTTTGATATCCGTCGCCCAATTCTCTTTTAGATTCCCACGTTTAATCAAGTCACAATCAACCTCGTTTCCAGGGCTTTTCCCTAAAATCCCTGGGAACGAGGTGGAGTCGCATACATCGAGTAGATCTTATTAACCATTAGTCATACCATGACTATTTGTTTGTTTATCTGTGGATTTAATATTTATTCATTTTGTCATTGTTTTCATTATCTTTCATTTTTTCTTTCATGTCTAAACCTTGCAGGCTGTTGTCTTTGATGGAGAGGAGCAAGCATATCAGGCCATCATGAGCGGAAAGGTGCGTTCAGTAGTAACACAAGGTTTTTGTAGATCCTTGCGTTATATAGGAGCAGACCTTCGCGTTGTATTGGCTCTGGTGTCAATCAGGTTCATTACCGATGATAAGAAAAGTACAATCGTAGTTTTGTATCAGTTACGAAGTTAAAATCGGACTCAGAGCAACCTTAGATTTTCGAATTTTTTTGGCAAAACGTTGTATCTTGTAACGCTTGTTATTTCCTGGTGATAAAAAAAAATGGGAGTCACCAAGCTCGTTTTTGAGTTATCGCCCTAAAAGCGAAAATTAGGGATGTTTCTAACAAGTTATACTATTGCTAGTGTGTCGAAAAAAATTCATAACTTGATCACCAGTTGATACCACTATTAAACAACAAATATAGGTTGGTGATACTGATCGATCAAATAAAAGTGCTGGGAACTGGTGTGAGCCACCTTAAGCCATGTTTTTAAAGTTCAAACAAAACCTTCTAATGAAAAGACACTACGCACCGCGAGGTATGTTCGGTATGGGTGAGCTAAAAGTAGACACAGGGCAGCGTTTAAATTAATGGAACTGGCTTGATCATTGCATGTGAAGTCGCTTCAAAGGCTAACATGGCTGGATTATTTCGTCAACAGATCAAAGCTGGTGATGTGCTGGTTATAAGATATGTAGGACCTCGAGGAAGGTGGGTGAATCAGACTACTGTCCTGCTTTTAACTGTAGGACCTCGAGGAAGGTGGGTGAATCAGACTACTGTCCTGCTTTTAACTGTAGGACCTCGAGGAAGGTGGGTGAATCAAACTACTGCCCTGCTTTTAACTGTAGGACCTCGAGGAAGGTGGGTGAATCAAACTACTGCCCTGCTTTTAACTGTAGGACCTCGAGGAAGGTGGGTGAATCAAACTACTGTCCTGCTTTTAACTGTAGGACCTCGAGGAAGGTGGGTGAATCAAACTACTGCCCTGCTTTTAACTGTAGGACCTCGAGGAAGGTGGGTGAATCAAACTACTGTCCTGCTTTTAACTGTAGGACCTCGAGGAAGGTGGGTGAATCAGACTACTGCCCTGCTTTTAACTGTAGGACCTCGAGGAAGGTGGGTGAATCAAACTACTGTCCTGCTTTTAACTGTAGGACCTCGAGGAAGGTGGGTGAATCAAACTACTGCCCTGCTTTTAACTGTAGGACCTCGAGGAAGGTGGGTGAATCAGACTACTGTCCTGCTTTTAACTGTAGGACCTCGAGGAAGGTGGGTGAATCAAACTACTGTCCTGCTTTTAACTGTAGGACCTCGAGGAAGGTGGGTGAATCAAACTACTGCCCTGCTTTTAACTGGTTTTCAGTGCTATCAATTTTCAATTTATAACGTCAGGTCACATTGTAGTCTAGTCACAGGGAACCCACCCTGCCCAAGCTCAGTGACCTTTTTTGAAGTATAAATTAACTCGATATATTGCTACTTTCACCAGCACTGCTCACCTAAACTTATCTCATAGGGAAGGGGGTTCTTTTTGGAATGTGGCGGCGGCTTATTTTACAAAACTTACTAGCTGAAAAGTTTAACGCAACAACAAATTTAATCCGGATGCCGGGCTAGAGTTCCGAGTCTCGTTTAGTCGTTCATTTGTGCTTCGAAAAGCAGGCATTGTCGTGTAACTTACGCTTAACCTTCGTTCACACAGTTGATATTGTGCATTCCTTGAGCCTCCTTGTCATCTCCAGGACTTTTTCTATTCTTTAAACTCTTAGCCCAGGAATGCCAGAAATGTTATCTCCCAGCGGCGCCCTGGTTGGCGCAGGGCTGGGGAAGAAAGTCGCATTAGTAACAGACGGAAGGTTCAGCGGAGCTTCCCATGGCATTATGATTGGTCACGTGTCTCCTGAAGCGCAAGTAGGTGGTCCAATAGGGCTGATACAAGATGGTGATATGGTTGTTATTGACACAGAGAACGCAACGCTGGTAGTGGTGAGTGTAATTCCTTATTGCATGTGAAACGAGACGAATCGATTTTCTTATCTTTTCAGTGTCTTTTCTCACTTTTCTGTCTACCTGAATGAAAATACTTTGATAGTGCAGTCGATAAGAAAAGTTGATTGTTGATTGTTGAAAGTTGATTCTATTTCTGATCGCCCGGTGTAGTCATTCCAACGTTCGGTAATCGAACTCAGTCGCTCGATTGAGTTCGATTGGGTTCTGGCAATTTTACCAGTCGAACGCAATCGAACGTTCGGTAATCGAACACTTCAACAATCGAACAAAGCGTTGTGGTCAAATAAGTTATTTATTGGCTTCTATTTCAAACACAAGTAGAAATCTACTTTGAGGTAATGAGAATACTTTTAGCGCTAGTAATAACTATTTTGTGCACGCTGTACTCTGTTGCGTACGTCAAGATCCAGTTGCAGTGGTCGTTTCTTAGTTATCTAAACGAAACTTGAGCGACGGCAGTTGAAATCTTCAAAGAATATCCCCGTTCGGTGTTAACCCGAGCGATATAAAGACAGTGTACGTAGTGTACTGAGCTGTTCGTGTTATCCAGTATTAATTGTGAATTTATCAATTTCGAATCACCTAAACAATAATCTCTCTCACACTTGCTCCTCTAGTTAAAACTCGGTTAAAGAGTGAAATCCTTCCAATTCTATTGAAACTGAATGCTTACCAATGTAACGTTACCTTCTTTACCTTAGTACAACGTGTTTCTGAGCAATTTATGAACTGCGATCGTGTAGGCGAGAGTAGTCCTCAAGGGCTTATTGGTGACACGTTCAGGCAATCTCGGGTCCATTTCTCTAAACTTCTGAGCAGATTTCGGGCTCGTAATTTATTTCAAAACCATTTTTCTTTCGGCTGCTGGTAGTTATTTTTTTGTGCAAATAAAACCCAGTATCGTAACGTTTTAAGTGTATTCTCTTTTAAAATAATTCAAAATCAAAATTTGTGATTAACACTGTGGAGACCGACAGACATTTTCATTTGCAAATGGCAGCAGTAAATTTATGCCCGTTAAAAAAAAATGTCTCACCAGAAGGGCTCTACAATTGTGCTAAACTCCAGTCACAATTATTATGTTTCAGGAGCTTACAGATGGCGAGTTAAGCGAGCGAAAGACAAAATGGCAGCCACCGCCACGGAGACTCACGGGACTTCTTCAAAAATACACCAAAGTAGTTTCCAGTGCTCATGAAGGAGTGGTTACCCATTAGTCAAGAAGCTAGGTCTGATAGTCGGAATAGACATTTTTACCTCTTAAATCAAACAATCGATCGATCAATTAATCCATCAATCAATCAAAGGGATTCATTTTCCACACAAATACAATGCAATGGGCAAAAGTTGCTCTTACAAACAAAATAGAAAAGCGACGTTAAAACCTGAAATTAAAAGAATGCGAAAGGATTTTTACATTACACCTTCTTGTCATAAAGCTTACAGATTATTATTTAAGACGATACAAAGTTACCGATGAAAATACAGGAAATGAGTCCAGAGTATGGTGTAGGTATATGAAGTTTAGCACTTTAACAAAGAAAGTAAATAATAAATAAGCTTCTGTGTGATATAATTCAGTCGGTGCGTAAGTTGGAAAACGTTCCTGATGCTAGAAAAGCAATTCCTAAGTTCACTGAAACAGTTTTCTCTCAAAACTGTGTTTCTCGTAAAATCAAAGTATCTGACGTCGTGAACCCGGGCATTTTATGACTATCTTGTTGTAATGAATTCCAAAAATTCGCAATTGACAAAACTATATCTCAGAGTCTTTTTGGAGTCAGTTTAATAAAGATTTGCATCAGAATGACGATGGCATTTCTGTACCAATTTTAAAGGTGATCGTCTCAAAAATCGATTTTATTTCTTGCGTCATAAAATAGCTATAAGGCGCTTGGTTTTCCTGTTCGGCTTATTTGTGAACGTATTGTTGTTGGTGCAATTAAGGGAACTTTAAGTACCTTCCCTTAAAATTAGCCCCCCCCCCCCCCCCCCCCCTCCTTCCTTTTCCCTCTTCATAAACACCCTAAATATCACCAAAAATTCTGCGATATTTATAGAGTTACGTGCTACAAATGTATGTTGGCCGTTTTGGATTGTACGAAATCTCGAGAAGATAATAAGGATTAAACGTCAAAAAGTGACGAAACTGTAGCATTCAGGTGTAACTCCCCCTTAAAATGCACCCTCAAAATATTGTTCACTTAAATAAATCTTTCCACCTGTTCGAAACGCATTGCGCCTTTTTAAACCAAATCTTGACTTTTTATAGGCTCTAAAGGTTACGAAATCTAGCCATGATCTGTCCGACGACCGAACTAGTAAGGGGCATGGGTCTATTCCTGGTTTGACTTCCGAAACTGGCAGATGGATGAGATTCTTTTCCCAGGGGTAGGGGAAAGTCTCGACATTGTTTTACGATCAAAGATTAGAGGATGAGAGAATTCACGAGTTTGTAAAGGATGTCACATTGATTTTCTGCCGAGAGACACCTCACCTAGAGGACTTTGTCTTGCAAAATTTCCTGACCCCCGAGGGAGAATTCCTCAAGTTTTACAGCCCCCCTGGTTAGCCCGGGGATCGACCCCAAGGGGAAGCCGATGGCATGTGCATAATAATATCTTAGATCTTTCTCGGTTCGCGATTAACCATAGTACATTGAGCAGAAACACGAAAACCTCGTTACCTAGGCAACAAACCTTGCTAAAGAACGGTTCAAGTATTTGCCTGATCTCGCTGGAGAATTTCCGTATTGTAAATAATGGGAGGATTTGCGGCGAAGTAGTGATAACGTGCTATGGCTGTACAAGGCTCGTGGACAGGTAGACAGACGATTGAAACGGTAAAATACTCTGTATTTAACAGTAAATTTCCTTCTAACAGTGTCCAACCCTATTTTATGCTGACTGAACGAAACCAAAAACAAAACTTTATTTCTGATCAGGAGATAGCTCGAAATTAAGGCTAAACGCGACTTGAAAACAACTTCACACTTTGATTGACAGCAATTAATTATTACACAATTTTGCAATTTTTTGACACAAAAGACACAGAAAGTATTTTCAGACCGGGCTCCAAGTAGCCCAGTAATATGCACATTAACTGAACAATTTCAGTTCTTTGTTAACTACCCGGTTACATTAACGTGGTTGATACGTGAACTTCGAAGTTAATCTAACAAATGGCTTAATCTACAAAACAAGATGTTTATAACACTGGCGTTGCCTCGGTAACAATTTTCGTCTGGCTACGGCCCAGTAATACATCGTTTACAAGAGTTACAACGTGTGAGGGAATGGGTTACAAAATCTAAAAATTAATATTTACATCATCAAAATTGAAACTAACCTACATTTTAATCGCACAATAATAGTATAATAGATGCTCAAATATTGGGATATAATCCCCTACAAATACTGGGATATAATCAAAGCCCCTGACACTTGTCACTGTAAACATGATCAATTCAAATATAAAAGACAAAGAAATTGCAGTAGTGAACTCTAATATCCCATAGTAGCTGTGTTAACCAATAAGCAATCTATACCAACCGACTACAATAGCAAGCCTCAGAGGGACAGCAAAGGGCAACTGTTTTCCCAGAGCCTTCCAAGACTAACAGTAATGGCTTACAGTTGAGTCGCACAACAGATTTTTTTTGCTAAATCTCTACGATTTACAAATTCGTGGCAAAGCGCGTGGAATAAAACACGGTAGGTCGCTTTTGAGCCTTCCTTCTCTGTCCATTTCCTCAACATCACTAACGCTTTTTCAGATAGCTGACTTTTTTCATGGTCAAATCCTTCAAGGTCAGCTTCATCAAAATTTAGCCGACGCCCCAGCTTGCGCCAAGTGTTGCCAATTTTCAGTGATAGCTTCTCCAATTCATCTCGAGATGGAACGTCCCTTTTAACTGCAAAAGACAAAGGAAAGGTTTAAAGGTGCTTCAGGATCTCTGTAAACGTTTTACGTTTACTGTTAAAAGAGTCGGGGCAGCATGCCAACTTTATGGAGTTTTTGACCTGAAAGCGCTATGTTATCTGGAACAATGCCTATGAAGGTCCTCAACTGAAGGAAAAGAAAGCAAACCGATAGAATTAAGACTATATGCATGTATCTATCATAAAAGCATCTATTCCTGTTTATCTGAACTAATTTAGAGGAGGGAGAAAGGGAGAGAGGTTTGGGGATTTCTCCTCTCCCCAGTCCTCTCCCCCTCCCCCTCCCCCCTCCTACGCCTGCCACGCAGACTAAAAGTCGTTCGCTCCTCAAAACAAATTTATTGATGGGATTTGAATAAAAATTATCGCTGCAAAAACTTTTTCAATGATCATTTAATGTCTTTATTAATTCTTGGTTGTGTTAAGTAAGCCAAGTTTTGTTAAGATCGACAAATTTGCATATGTGGTTCTAATGTGATACGCTCGTGGCTTCGATCTGCGTAAATTTTAGCAAGGTTTGCTTTCAATATGGTTTTCTTCTCATTACTTAATATGCAACCATAACTTTTTGCATCAGAAAATGTTTCTTTAACTACTCCAATTTAAGAAGAAGTTGATTTCGAAAGCCCGCAATGCTTATTTAGCTCAGTACCAAGCATTCTGCTTATTTTTGCTGTTCACGAATCTGATTTATGCAAAGCACGCAAAACACGAACACGCGGTAACATTCTGGTAAAAAATCATATCTGAACTGATTATGTATAGAGCCGCTGAGTTATTTGTCAATCACAACAGACTCAAGCCGAACCCAGTTCATTAGCTTTAATTGTCACCTTTAGTAATTCATTTTCCCAGTTCAGTGGCTCACAAGAATACCCTGCAAATTTATTTGGCAGTTTGACAAGGCTTTCAGTAGTTCTAGATTCGAACTTTTCAACAAAAATGTTCAATCCGACAACCGAAGACAGAGTTTCGTGTTTGATTACAATACAGTTTTCCCTGACATTCGAAACATCCTGGGGAAGCACCATGATTTATTGCATTCTTCACCTCAAATTAAAGAAATCTTTCCACCCAAAACTGTTTTCCCTGTATATCGGAATACCAAAAATCTTAGATGGATTCTAGAACCATAAAAATTTCAGTCTTTATCTGGTAGAAAACAGGGAGGAGAAGAGGTTGTTCTAAATTGTGACGATGGATGTGACCTTTGTAATAACTTTTTACCTTCCAAACTCCAAAGCTCAGCAACTCGCCGACAATTTCCTATTCGCAATTTTCACAAATTTTATATCTTGTTTGTCCAAAAATGTCATTTATTTAGCCACTTGTAATAAGTGTAATTTGTTGCACGTAGGTTCTTTTTCAGCCGAATTAAAAGTCAGATTTCGTAACCAGAAGTCGAGTATGCTTAGTGATAAAAAAAAACATGCGAATTGGTGATACATTTTAATGGAAAGTTTTTTGTTATGGTTGACACGCAACCTAGCTTCATGAGCAACTTTCAATCACTCACCAGGCTTCTGTGAATGACTGCGTGCTGTGCCAGCTAAGGTCGGCCTCTCCTGTAAGAGAGAGGAAAAAAATTGATTCTTAACAACTGATCTTTCGTTTGCAGAACTGACAGTAAGAGTTTTAAACTGGCTTTAACTCTCTCCCCTTCAGAAAAAAAAAAGATGCTGAATTGATTACAACAACATTAAACAATGAATAAAAACAAGAAACAAGAAGTACGTGATTAGACCTGCCATTTGAGTTTGTGACCGAAACAAGTCAATACTGACTTTGAAAATTAAAGGTATATAGTCTAGTAATTCTAGAAAGAATGGGAACTTCGACCACCTGACTGTAATTCAGATAACTAGTGCTCTATGAAGGTTTAGGGAAGTTTGATTCAGTATTTGTTGCTTAAAAGCTACTAATATTCGCAAGTTGCTGGTTGTTACACGGAAAGCATAAAACAACAGCACTTCAATTCATGACTTCCGTCATCGCGTCTACATAACAGCGCAGGTGTCTAATTCAAAGGTCGTGAGTTCGAAACTCGCCCGGCCGAGTTTACAGATTTTCGTCTTGAAATTCCCGGGGCGAGAGCTCAAGATAACCCATGCTTTTAAATCCGCTGTAAATTCCCAACAAGAGTCTTTCACTGACTCGCAGTCTTACGGCTTAAGAAACTTTCCTTGAGGACTTTTCCGTGATGATTACCTGTACGAAACTTCCTTGTTTACTTAATTAGGTATGGCGAATCTGTTTGTGACCCTGGTTTTGCGTCAAATCCAACATCTAAAATTGACGCTAAACTCAAATTCGGACAAGAAAGAGACTTTAGTACAAGAAAACTCATTCAGGTAAAATTCGAGGATGATCATAACTTCGCACTTCTTACACTAACGTGACACTTACATCCATTCTTCGCAGTCCCAATTCACCTTTCTCGCCTGTCTTTCCAGATGGTCCAGTAAATGCTTCAGTGCCATCAATGCCAGGGGATCCTCGAGCGCCCTTTTCTCCCTGCCAACAAAAGAGAAGGTTTATTTTTAAAACTGCAGTGATTTAAGTGTAGCGAGTACGTGCTGTACTACGGACCCTTCGTATTTCTATCATTTCTTTACAAATAAAGACTTAATAAAATACTTTTATATTGTGTGCTATCTTTAAAACGATGAATAGCGTTTTAGCGTTAACAGTTGGACATGAATATATAAAGCTTATTGCTGTCTTCCTCGCTGGTATACAACCGAGGTTTTAAGATCAAGATTTTCTTTCGTGTGATGTTCCATTTCCCAACCCTGGGCTTAACCTGCGGGAAAGTGTTGTTAAAGATGTGAATGTAATTATAATCGTGAACTTACTCTAATAAGTTGGAAATGCTCACAATGTTTGCATTTCGCACTAATACCTCCCCTAAATTTTACATTTGCTTTGAAGAGACAAAACGGAAGAGAATTACAAATCTGAATACCTGCGTTTCTCCCGGTAGAAGCCAATGAACCGAAGAAGAACTCGATGAGCCACGCTGATTAGACCGTCTTTCATTGGATAGGGCTGTCCTGCTGACTGCATTGTCTATACTTGGTTTACTATCAGGAGGGCCATCTGCGCGTGAAAGAAGAATTGATAGTTGGTTGGTGTAAATGGACAAGAACATAGCACCCAAAGCCGATTAAAGTCTCATTGTCAGTAATAATGCCTCGTATGTATGCGCTTCATAATTGTACCATCATTTTATCCCTGTATGACACATACAGCTTTAATACAATACCAAGACATTTCATTTGATTGGGAAACTAGTAGGCTTTGAGACTGTATATATAGGATAGTGTGACGACGAGATAAAAAATCAGCAAATTTCCAAAAATGCTACTCAGTGCATAAAAGAAAGAGGCCCCACAATTAACCCAATAGTAACACGTTTTAGTCAAAAGTTATAGATTGCAGCCACCAACGAAATTAACGTACGGTGATGTCTGTGGCATCAAAGTCGCCCATGAAATTTTCATCGCTTCCCACTAATTAATTTGAAAGTACTCGTTCAATCATGTCGTCGCTGTAACTCTTATGTTAGTAATGTTAACATAAAAAGCTCACATGAACAATATCACTAGCTAGTTTTAGGCTGGGACCTTACTATTTGAGAAAGCCGACTTCAACCCGAACAACTGCAGTTGGAAGAGGAAACAAAACGTTAATAAATCTGAAACCTCTCGAAATAGTAGGGTTCACCTGCCTATTCTCGAAATAGTAAGAATGACTATCTGTTTGAAAATTCAACATCACGGTTATCGTCTTGTAAAACTAAAGCCAATTTCTATAGTTTCATGCCAGAAAACATTTATCGCACGTACAAGATCTTTTTCCTCCTATTTTCAACTGTGCTTACGAAGGTCTTACTTGTAGTTGAGAACCACTTTTCCAGTCCAGGGACCGTCAGTGACTCATCAAAGAAGCTTTTTTCGCAAAAGGGTAGCTGCCCTCCTGGCAGAACTTTAAGAAGGCACAGACAGTCCTCATGAGGATAGCAGGCCTGGTCGCGTTTCGGACATTTGTCTTTCTTCTCCGGACAGTAAGGGCAGACCACGCACAATTCGTACTTTAAACTACTTAACCAGGGCAGCTCGAGTGATAATCCATTCAAGCTACCTTCCAGAAAACATCGCACAAAACTTGCCACGGCCTCTATTTCACCCAGTGACGCTTCACGGTCTCGCTTCAACAAAACTTTCAAATACCTCTTCCTGCTAAGAATAATTAGCTGATAAACGCATTTCTTCTCAATGAAGAATCTCGCTGCCCCCTCAAAAAATTGAGGCTGTTTGTAAAATTTATTCTCAGAACACCACTTGGTACATCGCGATAGAAGTTGCGAGAATAGACCGTAAGGAACAAAGCCACCCGGAAAAAGAAAGTACAATTCACACGGGTCAGAGGGTGAGGGTTTCATTTCACGAAGGGGATCAGGCGGTGTCCTCAGCTGCGCCGGGACAAAGTAAATGGCGCCAGATGTAGAGGTTTCGAACTTCGCAATCAACCCGAACACCTCCATCATGTTCAAGATGTCTTCCCTGATATCGCGTTCTTGACAAACTTTGCAAAACACGTGATTGACAAGTTCCATTCGGAGGATACCTGTCCTCTCCATCTCTTCCCACCACCTCTGATACCTTGGTTCCTGCAAAAAAAAAAAAACAAAAAAAAAAAAAACGGATGTTTAAGAAGCTTTCGACTCAGTCCTACCCCAATCGTATGCAATCACCTTGGAAATGGAATGTCACTATGCATGCCCTTTAGATCTCCCAATAGTTCCATTCCTAACACGAAGCACGTTTCCCCAATCGTATGCAATCACCTTGGAAATGGAATGTCACTATGCATGCCCTTTAGATCTCCCAATAGTTCCATTCCTAACACGAAGCACGTTTCCAATACATCCCCCATCCCAAGAATCTCTACGATAAGAGTCGCCTGTTCCAGGCTCTTAGATCCCGAAAAACGCTACAGAGCGGAGGAACAAAATGAACGCGCGCGCGCACACACACACACACACACACACACACACACACACACACACACACACACACACACACACACACACTCACGCACAAACACACCCTCACGCACAAACACACACACACACACACACACACGCACAAAACAAAAAAACAAACAAACAAAAACAAGACGCTCTGTAAAGGTTTATTCGGGATACCTTTGTGATTCAGAAGTCGAAGGCACGCTTTCTGATTCTCGAAAACTATTCGGCTATTGTTTGCTTTTGGGTTTGCACAAAGCCCTTTTTGTTTACGTACGAGCAAGGCGCGTAAAACTGTATTGGGAGATGCCATCCATATTCGTTGTTTTCCTCTAAATATAGAACATGGCGGCCAAAAAAGAGCAAACATCTGAAAATATTCACATAGACACTTCTCTTAACATATTGGTTATTCAGAACTCGAAAACACAAGGCGAATCGATATTTCCGTGTATGTGACATCTTTCCTTCATAAGCAATCCAAACTGCTCTATTCTCAAAACAAAGGATGCTACCGAGCTTAAAACAGGCCAGCGGGTATATCTTTAAAATGCCATTGACCTGTGTAGGTAAAAAGTCTAAATTTTTAACATTAGTTTTTTTCCTGACGTCACGTGAAAACCAAGAATTCGCTAACTTGTCTCTAAATATAGAATTGTCACAGCGATCGAGTTGTTTTCACACCGACAAACTCTACTGGATTAAAATCTTCACAACTTTAGACAGATATATGCAGGAAAATTTGTTCAGATCGATCGAAGTGGATTGTTTAACCTTAAGCACCCACCTCGGTCAGGTAGTGCCGGGAAGGTGTCATATTACACAAAAACAACCGTATTCAAATTTGTGAATTTTCGTCATTAAATACCGTAACTAACGCCACGTGCTTTCTATTGTGCATTGACCAATGAAACACCGCCACGTGTTGCTATTGTACATTTTTTGGCACAGGAATGAAAAGGACCTAAATAACTCGGTATATCTACAGGTATCCCGAGTAACAAACAACAAACGAACAAGCAAACAATGGAAACGGGAGAGAAAGGAAAGAGGAGAGCTAGTAAGAATTACTTTACGTACCTCATTTTTCCCACTTAAGACACTAATACAAAAATTTCAAATCTCAACCTGTTCAGTCATTGAATAAGAATATTATCCCCACGCGTTCACGAGTTTGGGCGAAATTCTGTAATATATAGCATGACGGTTCGCTCCTACAGCTTCAAAAAGTTCCTCACAAGAAATATGGGTCGGGTCGTGGAACCTAATCTTAACAAAGATTTTATTATAATAAGACTCATATTTGCATCGCTTTAAATGGTTGAAAGCCAAGCGAAGTTTAAAGTGTTCACTTAACTTGCAATCCGTAATAATAAACGCGTTTTCAGAATAGAAAAAAAAAAACTTTAATGCTTAAGAAACAACACTTGCTTAGTCTAAATTAGTTAGGATTTATAAGAAACAGCAACTGTAAATGAAAATGGCGTAAAAGCCGACGCCATAAACACACTTATGTAAAAGAAGGATTTGGATTTATTTACATCACGTAACTCATGTAAGTAGATTTTAGATTAAGATAAAGACATGAAGAGACAAGAAGCTTTTTGAATTGATTGAAGCCATGGCTTACATCTGAACACAAAACACCCTTTTTCTTACACCAGAAAAGCAAACACGTATTCAAATATTACTTCGACAAAGCCTAAAACGAAACACTCTTCAAGTGCACCTTTCGGTACTTGTCCGAACGAAGCATGGCATTTCAGAATTCTCCGAAATTTACTGATTTTGACATATTGGACAAATGGTGAAGACGTCTTTCTCAGTGATCCTGATTGAATAAACATAACCACACGGTTTTCTTCTTCCTAAGAGTTTGTATACTCAAAACCAGGAAATCTTTCTCCAAAATTCAGTAAGGGAGGTAGCGTAGTTTGCTTCAAGTCTTCTTCCGGGTAACGAAATTTTTGTTGTTGTTGTATTCTCTTGTTTGAGGGAGATGGAGAGGCAGAAGCAAAGCAAAGACAGAGGGAGAGAGAGGGAGGGAGGGAGAGAGCCGCACAACAACGCAAGGGTCAGAACAGTTATAATCTTGACTGATATATGAGTTTCAAATCTACACCAAAACATGCCGCACTAGTAGACTCGGACCAATATACCACAGTGGTTATTACAGGCCAGACAGGCAACTATGGGCATACCTACCTACCTACCTACCTACCTACATACATGCATGTACTTTATTAAAGTGTCAGCAGATTTAGATAAAGAGCTAATTGAGGACAAAAAAGAAAAAAATTCCTTTCTACAAATACATTAAAATAATATTTATGTAAATATGTACGATAAAATACAAAAATTGAGATAAAAGGATAAATATATATACAATAAGATATAAAAAAAAGTTACATCATTGTTTCTTACCATGTCGTTAAAAGAACGAATCGTTATGAGCTGCTTAAAAACGTCAATCAGCCACTGGGTTTGCAACACAACTGTCTCGTTATGCTTAATTATCACGCGAAGGTTGTGATAGAAATCCAACATAGCGGCAACTTCAGTCTCATTGTTGATTTTGCAGAATTTCTGGATGATAGTTTGAAGCTGTCCGAGTTTTAAGTAATGCACTTCCTTGGCAACCAAGGCTTGGACAACCCTCTCAAAATTAAACCATCTGAGGAATAAAAAATGAGAAATAAAATGAGTTAGCATTGTCTCAGGCAAAAGGCCGTCTTAGTATTATGAGCTACCTTTTTCTTTTCTTCGACACAGCCTCATCACCTTCAGCGGGGAAAGTCACAGGACGCTTACGGACATAATTGTAAAGGCATGTGCCACATCAGTCAGTCAATCAATCAATCAATCAATCAATCAATTCATCCATCCATCCACCCATCAATCAATCCATCAATCAGCCAAACAATTAATCTGTCAGTCAGTCAGCAGGTCAGGCAGTCACACATTCACTCAATCAACCAACCAACCAACCAATCAATCAATCAATCAATCAATCAATCAATCAATCAATCATCAATCAATCAATCAAAAACAAAGACAAAACAAAGCCAGTCTTTTTAAAGTTTCTTGAATTTTAAATGGCACAACCCAATCACAGTTTAAATGAAATAAACTCAACCAATCAATGCAGTTGTTTACGTCATTCGCAATCGTGGTCAGATCACTTTTTTCAACATTTTCAACTTTCATCTTTGTATACGCGATATGAAAATTAATCGGAGGGTTAAAAATAAATCCTTTCTGGCTTGCCGGTATATCGAAAGATAACGTCCTTGGCTCCAAATTTCACAATTGCCCTCGAAGCAAACTGTTCATTTTTCGGACAGTCCATCAGCCACGGACATTATTCTCCGATATATCAGCCGCCGAAAGGGGTTTATTTACCAAATACTCACAGTTCATAAAAATGAGACACTTACCGAAGTGGTAATTCATCACTCATGTATGGCTCCAGCTTCAATACTTCAATAACTCCTTTCTTAAGTGCTTCAACTCCATCTCCGGAAGATCCTTGCGTGTTATCAACTGAGAAAAACGGTCGAATCACGTGCCGTGCGTACTCTTTTTCAGAAATTTCCTCCTGTATTTCTGATTCCACCTCTTTGATATCCTGAAATGGTTTGTCAGCATGTGTTCCTACAATGAATATCGGAGGCCGGTTGTATGGCAGGTCTTTCTCGTTCTTTCCATCCATGTTTGACTTGGTGGAACACAAAGTAGTAATTGATACAAGCCATGATATTAAATTGTCCAAATTTGTTTCTTCATTTGGGTTGTTCAAAGGCCTATCACAAATTCCTTCTCTGACACAGGGCTGGGCAGTGTCTTTTAATCCCTTACTGAGATCGTAGATAAGCAAATAAACTGCTCGTGGCGATAGGAACACCGGATACGAGGCATAATATAGATGCTGTCCGGCAAAGTCCCAAATATCCAGGGTGAAGTAGTGTTCTGTAATCAACGAAGGTTTGATAAAAAAGTCCAACGATATAATTGTTGAAGTAGAGGATCGATGAATTCTTCTGGGGGCAAAGCAGGGTCGATCTTTAATTCAGGTATGATAGGCTTCAGAGCTGCATTATTACTTTCACTGTCGCTGGCTTCCTCGAAATGAACCTAAGCAAGAGTTTTTGAAATTGTTAATATACTGCGGCTTAGCACTTTATAAGGTAAATGTTACAGTAAAGTGGCGAGACGGTAAATAAATCCTTACACTGATTTTTGCGCTTTTCATGAAGTGAGGTGCTTTCTTACCGCAAACCTAATTAATGGTTTATCATCTCCACATATGACTACAATCAGCATGTCTGCCAACAAAGAAAATCCCCAGCGGTCGATCTTACAGCTGGTTTAGGAAAACTTTAAAACTGAACTTTTGCAAATGTCGTCAAAGAAAACATGAAAATATCTGAATCTCTGGTCTGACAGACTCCTTTTTCTCAATGTATGTATTACTGTATAAAAGCAACATACGACAGGTTTCTATGGTTTACAGGCTGATAAACCACGCGGGATGTTGGAAGAACACTCGAAGAATTGGTAAATCACTCGCCTGTGGCTCTTGATCATCCCAAGTGGTTTATCATGCCTATAAACCATAGAAACTTGCAGTATATTGCTTTTATAAAATAATTCAGAAGACGCGCGAAATTTGCATGAGTTTATTGGAACAATAAACCATAGCTGATTGTGCTATCAGAGTGCATTGATTTGGTTATTATATAAATGCAAATGTCCTGATGAGCTCAACTTGGAACAATTATAAACTCTTACAGAACGTACAAATAAACAAGCAGCACACTTTTTCCTAGTACAAGGGGAGGGGTGGGGGTGGGCGAACTTGGAACCTTCTTTTCCCTCTGCTCTTTCGCTTTAAGCACGGATCCCCGAGAGCAAGTTGGCACTGCTAATTGGTAAACAACATGCAAATTCCACTCTTTGTTCAGTGGTAGTCTAAAATCAGTACAAATGTTAATTTCCTAGTTTTGTTTTTTTTAGCTGTTTATGAAATAATTTATTCACATGAAGAATGATCCTCGCAGTTGTGAACGCAATTTATGCAATTGCGAAAAGATGCATGAACAAAAAAATCAGGACTTCAACGGGATTTGAAACCGTGACCTCGCAATTACCGGTGCGATGCTCTAACCAACTGAGCTATGAAGCCACTGACGTTGGGAGCAGGTCAATTGTGGGTTCGTATGTTCCCGTGAACCCCGACTTTCCTCTGGTCCGGTGCTCTTACAAACTGACCTAATGACGCGGCATTAAGAAAAATGCTTGAACTAAGATCATTTTTGTACATCTCGTTAACAAAAATGAATGGGGAATGTGCCATCAACATTAAATTATTTGTGTGAATGATGTATGAAATAAATCATATATGAACTGCGGAAATGAAATCACATAAAGAATGATCCTCGCAGTTGTGAACGCAATTGATGCAATTGCGAAAAGAAGCATGAAAAAAAAATTCAGGACTTCAACGGGGTTTGAACCCGTGACCTCGTCAGTGGCTTGATAGCCCAGTTGGTTAGAGCATCGTCAGTGGCTTCATAGCTCAGTTGGTTAGAGCATCGCACCGGTAATCGCCAGGTCACGGATTCAAACCCCGTTGAAGTCCTGAATTTTTTTCATGCTTCTTTTCGCAATTATTTTTAAATAAATTATTTGAGAGTTCATGCTGGCTGTGCTACCACACTCGTTCAGTTCAGATGGTGACGCCATTACACATGTCCTGTTTCCCATCACTTGAACACGTAGTAAAAAATATTAAGGACATGTAAAAAGAACCACACACTCGTCGAAGACTAAGACTACGTTTTTAGTGCCCTATGTTTCCCTATCACACATTTCAGGGTTGGGTGGAGGCCGGGCAATGAGTTTAATCAAGAGACTTTATATGTCTCTTGGCTCTGATAAGGATTGACGATCACGATTACGATGAAGATGACGACGATGATAATGATGATGGTGATAGTTATAATGATGCCTTTTGTCCGTGCATCTCTGGGTCACCAACCTTATCCTGCTCTGGACTCTTCTCGTCTGACTCCTTTTGGACATCGTGTTTGTTTTTTTTCGTGTTTGTTCTTTTTGCAAGTTCCTCAGCCATAATTCTGAGAACGTCGTTTTGAAATAGCCACATTCCTGGTTTTCCATCAATACGCTGCCAATTCTGGACCTGTTCAACGTCAATTTCGAATCTTGATGGGTCAACCTCTATCCCGTCTGTGCTCTGCTCATTTGGGTCAAATGGCAAACCTAAGAGGGACTTCTTCAAACTCGTCTTGCCCGCTCTCTCTTGGCCGATTAACATGATTTGGGCACGGTACACCTTCACTTTTCCAGCCTCCAAGGCATTTTGGTAGGCTAGAGTTGCTGTGGGTCCAAGTGCTTCAATATCTCTATGGAGAGCTGAAAAAAAAAAACAAAAACAAAAAAAGACATTGGGTAGTTAGTAATCACATTGCACATTTCAACGACTTAATGTCCTTTTATTCACTTTGGTTTAGGCCTCGGTAGATGTCGATGAAAGATAAGCCGTAACATTTTATGCAATTGTCCAAAAGCAACGATAAAAGCAAAGCAAACGATTAATTAATAATAATAATGATAATTATAATAATAATTATCATAAAAATAATAATCATCATCATAATAAAATTTCCCAGAACCCCTTTGAGACTAAAAACACTGTAAGCTTTATAATTTTGGCAATTTTACACCTAGTAGTGTGGCACGCCAGCTAAAGACAGCACATGCTATAACATATCTGTAAAGTCAAACCTAGGGTGATGATGTCATCAGTCACGTGACTATTCGTGAATTAGCGTTTTAGGCTATCGTCACAAGATGTATTCATCAATTAAAAAGCAAGTAGGATATGCGAGGTTGCATTTGTGCGGGACACCTGAAAATAACCATTTTACGTCTGGCATTTGACATTTAAGGAGGCAATGCATATGACAGAAAAAGTTGGAAGACTAGGTCGAGCACTGTGCAGACCCAACGTTTCATTACGAGATCGATCATTTGACAGAAAGTAAGGTTCCACCTGACAATTTTGGGAATGACCAGAAGCAGAGCATTATTATAGAAGACATTTAACTTTCTAAAAAATCGTATTTTGATCGTAAAAAGCGATGTTAAAAACTCGAGAAAACTTCGGCCCTTTTCGGTACGCTGCAAGAGAGGATAAAGATAAGAGAATTAATCCCCCATATAGGCCCTATTCCCATCGTAATCCCTCTAAAGCTATTTTTAGATGTCCTCCAAGATCTGGTGTTCCCAAGAGGGTTGAGTGATAGCCAATCATATGCCACCATTTTTATCAATTGCCTGCGAGCTGTCAACATTGGTGAAAATGGGGACATATGATTGGCTATCACTCAACCGTCTTGGGAACACTAGATCTTGGAGGACATCTAAAAATAGCTTTAGAGGGATTACGATGGGAATAGGGCCTATATGGGAGACTAACTCTCTTATCTTTATCCTCTCTTGGTACGCTGTCGGTCTTACTTCGGGCTTCCGAAAGTCGGACAGACCGTGATAAAGAGGCTACTGGCTATAAGCCAGTAACCACAAAAAGGGGAACATTTTCACAAGAAATTCCTGCTATTTGTCCGCCATATTGTTTTGGCCGTTTTCCGGGGAGGAATGACAGTTTGTCTGTAGGGCTCTACCGAATTCTTCAGTCGGTGCCGGTACCAAGTGTAATTTCATAAATTCTTCAAACGGATTTTCACGTAACCAACTCTGAAAAAGGCTAAGGTTTCGACAATTTCAACCTTAAAATTGCTACTGGCTTGGAAATGAATCACACTTGGAGAGCCCTATTTAGTTGTGGTTGGAGAGACTTTGCCCGTCAATTTACGCAGACTCGCAGATTTTACGTTGAAGATTTGAGTTGTACGCGTAAGTGATCACCGTTCACGACTCTGGCAGTTGCGTGAAAAGTCTGTGGAAGTGCTGATCCCAGAAGAATAGAAGAACCCTCAGAGCGATTACTATTCTAACTGAGGACAGCACGTGTGTTTTTATTAAATTTTCAATAACAAAATGTTAGAACTTGATCGATTAATGAAAATGACTGACCGCATAAAGGTTAAAGGTTCATAAAGGTTTCATAAAGGTTAAAGGTTTATTAAAAATAAAATGAATAGAGATATTACAATTTAGACTGACCGGCAGGTAGCTTAGCTAATCGAGGCAGGCCAGTCTATTGAAACAGAGGCAATTATATTACGGTACAGGATTAAAAAAGAGAAAAAAAAGATAAGTGTATTTGTATGAGAATGAACAAACAAACAAAAACAAACAAGAGGCTACAATTAGCCTAAACCCGGGCTTGCAAAAAACAGTATTGTATCCCTAACTTAGTGCTAAACAAAAGAATAGAGGGAAGTCTGTCTTTCTTACATCGGACGCATTGCCGTGTTTAGCTTGTGTTGGAGTCTATTTCTTTAGACCCCTATCAACATATATTCCTCTAAAATACAGCTCAACCATTGAGAACAGTAATTATAACACTTGTAAAAAATAGTTCTAAAAGAACAAGAAAAAGAGAAACAGAAAAATAAAGCCCGTGATATATACCACTAAAAGACATCAAACCCGGGTTAGCTGTGTCACAGGCAAGAACAGTGACCTTTAGGCCACAGAGGTTTATCGTTTTGCAAGGTGATAAAAATAGTGTATTGATTCCAAAAAAAAAAAAAAAAACTAAGCACACTTGTTTTCGCTTCGATGGATAATTGTTTGAGAAAGGAAACGCTTATCGAACGATGTAGGATTTTTTCGCATAAACGTTAATGGAGTACGTCTCGGTGAAATGTGAGTAGAAAATTAATTAGCAGAGTGAAACTGTTTACAAACACTTCTCCTTTGTCGTCTCATGTTATTATAATCGGCTCCGACGCACAAGACCTAGAAAACTCAGACCCCCCCCCCCCCCCCCCCCAATCTGTAAAAACTCAAACCCCTCATAAACGGCGATAATTCATTTTGCCCATGTTTATTTCACTTTGAAAATTTGTATAGTTATGAGGGCGTCTGAGTTTTCCAGTTTGGGGGAGGATGGGGGGGGGGGGGGGGGTCTGAGTATTCTAGGTCTCGTGCTCCGGAGCCGATTATAATAACGTGAAGTGTTTGTTATCTGCGATAAATAGACGGTGTAACATTTCAGCGCACTGAACGGCGATAATTTATTCTGTCCACGTTTATTTGACTTTGAAAATTTGTATAGTTTTGAGGGGGTCTGAGTTTTCCAGATTTTTTTTTTTTTTTTTAAGGGGGGGGGGGGGGGGGTCTGAGTTTTCTAGGTCTGAGGTCTGAGTTTTCTAGGTCTGAGTTCTCCAGACACCCGATACGGGGAACACGGCGGCAATCCATCTGGAGTTAAATTTTGGTCATGTTAAAAGCTTTCTTCTCGCTGTTGCACTTGCAAACATTCGTATAGTCACTTCTCTTAACATATTAGTTGTTCAGACTTCAAAGACACAAAGTGAATCGACGTTTTCCGATACGTGACAACAGGCATCATTCTTGCTGTTGATATGAGATTTACACTTCCGAATCACTCGGCCGTGAAAGGTCAAACTCCCTTTGTCTGTAGTCTCTAATTTTTGGCGCTCCCCTCGCGTCGCGTCTCCTCGCAACTTCGCGCGCGCACGTGCCCCCAGAATCCGTCGCCAAAATTAGAGACTACTCGCAATCTCCTGAAGCAGTCCATCTGCCGTTAAGTTTACTCATGTTAAAAGCTTTCTTCTCGCCGTTGTACTTGCAATCATTCGCATAGACACTTCTCTTAACATATTGTTTGTTCAGACTTCAAAAGACACAAGGTGAATCGACATTTTCCGATACGTGACAACAGGCATCACTCTGTTAAAAATAGTTAGCGCTTGCGCAGAAACGCCGGAAGTGCCATTTGTGGATGATACTCGACGACGAAAAAGAAGAACCGTCGGTAGTTCTAGACCCGGGCGCCGCGCGAGACGCGCGCAGCCCGGGTAAAAACAACAACAACAACAAAAAACAAAAAAAAGAAAAGAGAGAGGGAGAGCTTGAGATACTAAGATAATAAAAGTACTTTCACTTGTGTCTTCTCTAATGATTCTTTGGATCAAATATTATTTTATCGATTTCAATGTAGCTATCTTCAGTTTTCAAAATGTCAAATAGTATTCTTTTCATTTCTTTCTTAAAACTATTTTTTGGCAACTTTTTTATTCTTTCAGGTATCCCATTCCACACTTTTGCTCCAACACGTGAAAAAGAGTATTTTTGTCGGTCGATTCTAGAATTTTTAATATAAAAGTTCTGAGAGGTTGACGAGCGGGTAGTATATTTGTGTATGCTAGAAGTTCTACAGAAAAGATTTAGAATATTTGGCGGTGCTTGTTTTGCATTTATATCACACATTAAGTTTGAGACCGCTTGGACATAAAGAAAACTTACAGGTAAAACGCTAGTTTTGACAAATAAAGGGATAGCGTGCTCATTTCTGTCTCTGTAGGCATAGCTTTTCGCCTTGTCACTACTTTACCCAGTGGTGTAGCTTTAGTGATACTCCCAAATTGAATCCCGAATCAGATTTTACCGTTTATTTTACGATTAGTTTCAACAAAAGTTGCAAATCGTTGTGATAGTATCGAGCGAGTTTGATCAAGAATTTATCCGGCCAGCGAAGGTAGTGATGAAACCGATGACTCAGGAATTAATCGAATGAACAGATTCATGGATCAGCTAGAAAGCTTTAAAAAATAAATTTGAAGCAGGCATTTCGCTTATCAAAATATTTTTAAGCCAATGTAAGCTACATAATTTCAGCATTACAGTATCAAGAAGTTTTAGCTTCTTTGACTAGGCTAAGAGTGAAATAAATTTTTATTGCAGAAAACCAGCTTTTCCAGTTAACTTGCATGTAATCTTTTACCATTTATAGGGAAGATATTTGTTTACAAACATTGTTTTTGTTATTTAAATGTTCTCTCACCAGCCAATAGCTCTCTGGTTGGCATATTAATAACAACAGGTGAAGTCACTGATATCTTTGCCATTGTTGTTTGATAACACCAATCAACCTCCACTTACATTGATCAATTTTATACTACTTTGTTTGGTTAATTTTAATCAGCATAGCAATTTCTTGAATTACTTTATTCTACTTTTATTCTACGTAGGTCTCTACAAGCATTTTGTTACATGCAAATTTTCCCAGTTATTTCGCGAAAATATTTGTCCTGCTTGCATGAAAGCAAATTTTGATGTGACATTCTGGTCTGTTATGAGCAGGCATTCACAAACACAACAAAGGAGAATATGTTTGCTGGTGCACAAACAGGACAATTCCAATTATTTGTAATAATTGTGCTATAATTACGCCGCTGAATTGTTGCTGGTACAGAAAACAACTTTCATGCTAGAATCAAAAATATTGTTTTCCTGCTCTAGCATCATGATCAGTATTTAAAATATATAAAAAATTTTCCTGTACTCAGAGCGCAATTAAAAGACCTAAAAGTGGGATATTTCGTTCGGATCAACCGAACTTCTTCAGCCACAATACAAATTTGAATGTTAAGAAACGTTATATAATGGTCCCGAGGGAGCTACGACGGTGTCATAGATGCTGGCTAATTCAAAGCCATTGTCTCTGTTCAAGGAGGGCTTACACAATCTTATCTCAATTGCCTCCCTTATGCAGCGTTTGAAAGTGTTACTTTCCGTGGCAACAACTTTTGTTTTACTGGAATCCACCGAATGACCCGTGAGGTGGCAATGTTCACTAACAGCTGACGAGTTTGTAGAAAGATGTTCCTTTACTCGAGTTTCCAATAACCGAGACGTTTCGTCCACGTAGTCTTTGTCACATTGTTCGCAATGGATATGATAGACCGTTCCACACTTTCTAAGATTTTCTATTTTGTCCTTAACCCGAAACAGTTGCGATCTTAAGGAACTGAAAGGCTTGTGTACAAGTGTAATCTCGCGTGATTTGAATGCTCTTTGGAGGCGTTCCGAAATGCCCCTGATGCATGGCATTGAAGCATATGCTATTGTTTTTTTTTTTTTTAACTTTTACTATTGTAGTTGTTTGATGATCATCATTCAATTATTATTATTATTTTTTTTTATTGTTATTAAATTATTGTGATTTTTTTGTTTATTTTAATATTCAGCTAAGCTTTTCTTGATATGACATGTTGGTAAGCTATATCCATATATGCCATTGACTCTGAACAGCGGTGGCATGTATGACAACAAATTTTATGCGGTATTAGTCTGTTATGCGCTGGCATTGACAGACACAACAAAGAAAAAATATACATATATGCCTGTAACTACTGGGTGTATTTGCCCAAGTTTGTTACTGATCCTTTTTGGTAAAACTATCCAAAGAAAATTAGCAACCTATTGGTACTTGTGTCATAACTGAAGAGTTTGCCTTTATAATTATCAGTTGTAATTAATAATGATATTAATTCTGCTGTGACATGATGTTGTATCTCAAAAAGGACAGTAAAGTTTAACATTAAGATCAGAGGACATAATTGTTAATGCTAGTAATGTGAGAGTAACCAAGCAAAGCAATGACTTTAAATGTGTGGTTCCAGAAAATATGCATACCTCCTCCATGGAAGATTTTTGGTTTGCAATGTTCCCAACCTTCTGGAATTTCCAATTTAACTCCATACATTTCTTTAAAAACTTTTGGTTATACTACCGCCTCCCCTTTGTAATTCCGAATCCGTGGGGTAGGTTAATGAATTTTTGTGGACTGAACTGCACAGCACAATTACTTACTTTGTGTGTGTATGTGTATTCTACTGTGACATGATGTTGTCTCTCAAAAAGGACAGTGAAGTTTAACATTTATTTTAAGATGAAGACATAATTTCTAATGTTAGTAGTGTGAGGGCTTTGAATGCGTGGTTCTAGAAAATAGGCATACGTTCCCAATGGAAGGTTTTCAGGTTTGAAATGGCTCTAACCCTCTGGAATTTCCAATTTAACTCCATACATTTTTTTCGAAATGCATGGTTTTGCCACCCCCTACCCCTTTGCAGTTTCCATTGACCCTCTGTGAGGGACGTATGGATATTTTGTGGACTGAACTGCACAATACAATTACTTACTGCAAACGCAGATGTATTTTCAGTTGTCGTATCTCTCAACCGAAAATACGTCTGCGTTGGCAGACTACTATGTGTGTGTGAAAGAAAATATCAATGAACTTTGCAAATTTTGAACACCCTCGGACCTTGATGTTCTGTCTAAAAACTTGTCCTAAAAAGAAGACAAAAGAAAAACGAAAACCTTTGATAATATCGTTTTAAATTTTTAAATATGAGAACTTATGTAGTATAAAATAATTATAATTTACTTTTACCGGTTCCACTTGCAATAATAATAATAATAATAATAATAATAATAATAATAATAATAACAACAACAACAACAACAATAACTAACGGTAATAGGACTGAGTGGAGTACAATTCAGGGAGTAATTGGGCGAGTGATTTCAAATTGGCCGAGCGCGTAGAGTAAAACTGATTTGAAATTACGAGCACGTTTGCTCCTTAATTGTTCAACACGAAGTCGATTACCAAAAGTGTGAGAAACTCAGGAATTAAAGATTAAATACAAGATTAAACGTCACTGGACAAGTTAATTTCGCCTATGTTTGTTTTCAATCTGAACCTGTCAGCCTGCTCACTTAAGAAATTTTCCTTGATTTGATTGGCTGGCTTGGGCTAGGTAGTTACAGTTTATTGGCTAATGACAGGAAGTGTTTGATTTTCATTGGCTGCTTAACTCAAGTGTCAAAGAAACTAGAGAAACTGTCTAAAACCAAAGATTTTTAGATAGAAATAGCCCGTATACTTTTACTTTGATCGACCATCACTTCCTATCTTTATAAGCTATAGTGGGATCCATCTCACTGCATTAATTGCGATCTGCCCTTTTGGCTAGTAATACACTACGTGACTGCGAAGGACAAAGTTATCATGTTGACTCGTGTAAAACCTCAAGAAATCTACAGCGATGTTACAGCATGGTTGTTACAATATGCACGTGATTATTATCGATGATTAACTAGACTAGGATTGAGTTACATTCGTGTCTTGCTCTAGGTTGTACTCCACTGGATGGTTTATGAAAACCGAGCTTGAAACATGGTGGCAGCGAAATAGGGCAACGAATCCTTCGCCTTTCACTTACACGGTAGCGCAAACTACAGCTCCAATAGGCATGCTCTTGTAGGCATGTCTGACACAGAACCGGCGCTTGCAGTACCACCAATTGGATCATCACCTGGCTCTTTACAATAGCCACATGCAAGACTTGTGTAACAGCCGTCATTCGGCGCGATGGCCGAAATAATGCCGCCTGGCAAATTAGTTACGACTGACAACGTGGCGGACAACTGGAAGACATCAATTCGACAGTCCTGAAGACAGAAATGACCCGGCAAAGATAATAAAAAAAAAGTTTGACGAATTCACCATCGGAGAACTGAACAAAACCTTCCAAAGGTACACGCTCAACTCCAGGACTCAACAAGAAAACGAAAGCATTGATATTTATGTCACCGCCCTTCGCACACTTGCGAAAACACGTAATCTTTGTGACTGCATGCGTGATTCTATCATTCGCGACAGGATCGTCCTGTGCTTCCAAGATCAAAACACTCGGAAACGGCTCCTACAAGGACGGAATCTCACTCTTCCGAAGTGTATCGATATTTGCGAAAGTTCTGCAAAAGTTCTGAAGCGACGAATTTGAAATTGAAAACGATGCCGTGAAAGATAAACACCTGTCATCAGACCGCCGCGATGGCAAGTCAAAGAGAAGCCGCATGAGGAAAATTCTGTGACAAAGTACATACCTTCGAAAAAGACAAGTGTCCTGCTTGGGGAGTTAAGTGGGGAGTGAAGTGGGGAGTGGTGGCAGAAATCATCTCGAAACAGCCTGCACAGCAGCAACTAGACAAGACGCTCTATGAGCGTTAACTCGGGATACTTTTGCACTCCAGAAGCCGGACACTCGCTTTCTGATTCTAAAACTATCCGGCTAGTGGTTTGCTTTCGGGTTCACATAAGGCCTTTTTGTTCATGTACGAGCAAAGCTCGTTAAACTGTTTTGAGAGTTGCCATCCATATTCGTTGTCAGCTGTTGTTGTTTACTTCTAAATTAAGTGGCAACATCTGGAGTTTTTTCTCTCTGCGAAGCTTGAGAACATTCGCATGAACACTTCTCTTAACATATTGGATATTCAAAACTCGAAAACACAAGGCGAATCGTTTCCGTGTATGTGACATGTTTCTCAGAATCAATCCAGATGTCACGCATTGTAAAAAGAACTTGAAATTCAAACTGCTCTATTTTCAAAACAAAGCGTGTTACTTGGCTTAAAATGTCATTTACCTGATGAAGGTAAAAAATCTAACTGTTTAATTTTAGTTCTTTTTTTTTTTCTGACGTCACGTGAAAACCAAAAATTCGCAAGCTTGTCTCTAAATATAGAACTGTCACAGCGATTGAGTTGTGGAATAATCCGGATCAAATTACATCAAAACAACTTTGCGATTGTCTAAATATAGAACTGCCACAACGTTCTAGCACACAGCACGTGCAAGGCTTCCATCCTTGTCTTAAATTCGGGAAACCTTTTCACGCGGACAGTCTGTACTGTAATAAAATCTAGCTTCACAACTTTACAAAGATATGTGCAGGAAAATTTGTTCCGGCGGTCGAAGTGGATTATTTAACCTTGAGTGTTCACTTGCGGTCACGTATTAAATGGAAGGTATCACATTACAACTTTGTGCAAATCTGCAATTTTTCTGGCATAGCATTCGAATTCGACCTGTGATATCGATTAGCCGATAAGCACTACACGTGCGAGGCTTCCAACTTTTTCCTAAACACTCGGCAAACCTTTTCACGGGGACAGACTGTGCTGTCTTATAATATCTAGCTTCACAACTCAAACACGATATACCTTTGGACTATGTGGTTTGCTTTAACCAATGAACACACCGCCACGTGCCTGCTATTGTGCATTGGCCAATCAAAACACCGGAACGCAATTGTATTGTGCATTTTGCTGCACAGGAAAAAAAAAAGACTGAAATCTGACACAATTTATAACTCGGTATACTTACAGTATCCCGAGTAAAAAGTGTACAGGCTGAGGGATGAATCTTCCAATGACAGCGATGCCAGAATAATTTCTTTGGTTGTGGTCTTATGGCACTCATTTGAAAAGCGCTCTAGCCATTGTGTATTTTGTTGATTTTCACAACACAATAGGATTCCAGAAATGTATGTACTAGTGTTCATGGGTTTTCTAAGTTTCACAGTTAATTTATATAAGCAGAAAGTCAAAACCTGCAACCTCTTGTTTGGTGATAACCTTTCAAAGGTGAAAATGAAAGTGCAAGATTGAAAATTTACAGGCATTTTGTACGAAGAGAGGTGTATACACCATGTGCCCTCAGGCCTCCGTGGCAGGTGTACGATAATCTACAAATGTTCGTCTTTGAACTTCTGCTGTTCTTCTTTTTGTTACATTCTTAAACAAAAACCTGAAAGAAGTGGCTCATAAAGCGTAAACTCATTCTGCTTCACACATTCAGTATAAGAGCACAAAGTTGAAGCTAACATGTGTATTTAATGTTGCAAGTGAAAATTAAAATCAGGTATCAAAGTTTTACCTACAACCTTGGACCCATTGTGTTGTGCCCCCACTTAATGTTGGAAAACAATGGGGCTGAACTTTCTAGAACAACTTTGAATGGGCTGCAGGGGAAAGTTTTCCAACTCAAATGACCATGCGTGGTTGTATGTTGAATCTCAATTCCTATAATTTGTTTCCTATCCCCAATAATTCATAATGGCGGTTAGAAAACAAAACAATTTGATTTTTCAACCAAGGTATGTGTAAAAATTTTTTACCTTAATTGATTGATTTTTTCCAATTAAAAGCCATCAAGTTTACCATTTTTCCCACTTTCCGAGTGTTTAAATTTCAAGCCCTGGATGATTCTCTATAACTTTCTTCTTCTCTTGTAAAGAAAAGACCAAGTGCTTCCTTCATCCACTAAGTGTAAAAGTGCCTTTTTGTACGATTAGTTCTACATAAAGCCATTCAATTGTATAAAACAACGATTTTGAATTTGACAGACCTGTTACGTTTCGGCAGAAACTTCTGCCTTCAGTACTAGTGTTAAAAGATGCAATTCAGAAATTCATGTAAGTAACTAGTAAGTGTTAATGAATATGTATATACAAATAATGGAAAGTTATATAAAAAGCATACAAATTACAAAGATAGCCTAAATTAAATTGTTGAACTCAAAGATCTCTTTACAACAACTATTGCAACTGCACAAACTCACTTTCTATTCAAAGAGACGTTTTACGATCAAATTCATGGGTTAGCAATGGGGTCAACAACTTTTGAAATTACATCTACCAAATCCCATCTTTTTGAACCCCAGATGACCTTGAAAAGGAGCGCCAAAATTTGGAAAAGGTGGAAACACTTGTATCATCTACTTTTGCACAGGTGACATGTCTACATGTCTATGTACTTCGCAGCATCCTTACACTTGAAAATTTTAAATGCCAAATAACTTTGTCAATTTGAATCCTAGTAAGATGTCACACCATTTGGAATGTAATAATTACATAAACAAAAATAATTAATAATTGATACAATTATTTATACAGGATAACCCCATCAGTTTAATAAGCACTGGTATCAAAGGGGGTCCTGTAAAACTAAAATACATGTAAAAAAATGTATGCAAAAATACAAAAAGGCTAAAAGGTATAAAAATCGATATAATCTAAAAATGCAAAAAAAATGCAATAATGGCAATAGGAAAAAGTCTTTCGTGACCCTTAAAAATTCACTAACAGAACCCTTTGTCTCAAAATATTGGGGGAGGCTGTTAAAGTCTGTTGCACCAGTGAACTAAAAAGATCTTCAAGCGACTTCTAGGTTATCTTTAGAATATGAATATTATTACAGTGTCTAGTTCCAACTGTCTGTACAGAGGGATTTAAATTAAAATAATTATTCAGATAAGGTGGTACTAAACCATCAAGGCGTTTTCTAGTTAATGAGACAATGTGTAGTTTTTGCCTATTAGTTAGTGGTACAAGTTTGGAAACTTAAATTGCAGCTCGATGCTGCAGACTCTGCAGATTTGCCATAAAATATTGGTCATAACGCAGTCAGCTGTGTGATGACATGCATGTAATCTTTCTGTTTTGTAGTAGTTACAGTCAAACAATATAAATTTTCAGTTTTATATTATTGTTGAGTTGCTGTCGAATGACCTGTGTACATTGTTTCTTTTTTATTACAATTGTTTTCTTTCGTTGATGACAATTTATGGAAAATATTGTAATACGTATAACTGATGGTGAATTTAATTTGCAGGAAGCTGCATCTACAAATGGACAATAATATTCAATGTAGGTTACTGTGATAGTACGTTTACAGCCAGAGTACTGTCTTTTGATTGATACCCACCTATGGTGTTAATTACAGTGTGTCACACTATTACCTACATGAAGTTGTATTTGTAGGCAGTTTGAAACACCTGGGTTAGGATAGGATAATTTATTTAATGTCAGAAAAATAGGGAGTGGTTGCCCGGCCTCCAGAGGCTCATGAAAATTGTGATACCAATCCTACTTTCAGCTGATATATATATGCTTGTTTTAAGTTCAATCATTTAACAAATCTTTTTGCGTTCCAGCCTAAGATGAATACGCCAGGCGGGAGTGGAGGCCAATCCAAGGTCTCTCTAGAAAGTCAAAATGCTTCACAACTGGTAAGCGTTTGTTTGTGTCAATGTAAATCATTATTGAATTCCAAAAAAATATTCTACCTGGTGTGCAGTGCTCAGTTTCAAGACATAATTTTGTGCATGCCAATAGACATTGTTGTCACAATTTTTCCCATTTTGGTATTCACATGCAATTACCTGAGTATTCTAATTCACTTGAATGGCCATTATATACCTTCTCAGTTGTCAAAACTGCTCAGTGGTTACTGTTAATAACAAGTTTTTTAAACTTTACATGGTGTCCATGGTGTCCATGGTGTCCATGGTTGAAATGTTCCACAACAGGGAAACCAGGTGGGTTTCTCATAATGGCTCGAAGGTGTTCACCAGTGCGTTCCCTGAGCATGCGCCCGGTTTCCCCAATGTATAGGAGCGGGCAGCGACAACATGAAATGCAGTAGACCACATTGCTAGATTTACAGGTGAAATGCTCCCTTATGCTGATGTTTTGTCATGGTCCTTCGATGATGATGGTGGCTGAAACATGAGCGCACGTACAACACCTGAGGACACCACAAGGGTATGTGCCTTTCATCTTGGCACCCTTAGGCAGCATGGACTAAACATGGATTTTATTTTTTAAACAGCTTGATGCGCGCGCTCTTACCTATCTGTTAGATTCGCGTGTACAACTTTTTATTTATTCAGTGACGTGTCCCATTCAGAACTCAAGTTAGCACTGAGGAAGGGCCAGGCCCAAGACATCTGCTACAAACATCGTTTTTAATTTGGCACTGTGTTATTACTATTCACAACTTTTGAACTGTTTACTGTGCCACGCAGCAACTGATCCTTTTGGATTAATTCACAACGTTCAATAAAAAGTCACAAATCATATTTTACACCCATTAGACTAAGTTTATACAATAAAAGAAGAAAATATAAAATAAAAGCCTGTCGGTCCCTTCTCATGTTAAATATGATTTTCCACAATTTTCAATACAATACTGTTCAAATAACTTGGATAGGAATTCATTTAGATTTGGTTTCTTTATTATGTTTTCGCAAGTGTACAAGTGTTTCTTTTTTAAAAGAACCAATAGACATAGTCTACATTTACGAGGATTTGACAGTTCCGATGGAGAGGAGTCTTCAAACGTATTGAATAAAATTTTTCTATTTGAGAGTTGTATCTTTGTCTCATGATAATCATTAAACCATCCTAAGGCTTTCAAAAAGAAAACCATTGATTCTTGGCAAAGTATAAAAGTGTATTCAATTGAGTCTGGATTGAGGCATAAAGGACATAAGTCATCAAAGGCCAATTTATATTTCATCAATTCTTTCTTGGTCAGAATTTTTCTGTGTATAACTTTAAAAGAGAATTGTCTGAGTTTATTATCTTTCGAGGACTTATATCCACAAAACAGTACTCCAATCAGGAAGTTCTGAAAAATGTTTTTTCCAAGACCTTATTGCAGAGGGTTCAGTACCTTCTTCCATAAACAGTTAATGATAGTTTTTACAGCGAAAATATGTTAACACTATTGCTCTATCTTCCAGTACTATTATCAGTACTACTTATATCAGTACTACTACTTTCCAGTACTAAGGTGCACTTAATTAGCCGATCAGGGACAGGAAAATCAAATGCCTTTTACCTCAGATCCGAAGGAATGGCAGCAATTAACTGACAATAGTGCAAATAGTTGACTTTAATTTTGAATTTATTTTGAAATTCTTCAAGCGTCAGAAAGTTTCAATTGGAATTTAATAAGTTGCTAAATAAAAAGAGTATTGCGATCAAACTATTGCTTCCAAAAAAAACAGTTTTTTTTTCCGATTTTAGTAATTTTCCTATTATTCCAAAGAATGAGGTCATTATTATTGTTGTCTTCAGGATATTTAGTTAGTTCTTGGAAGTGATCTAGCAATTCGTGATAAAATAAAGGCTTATTGTTATCAAAGTTTGCAGTATTATAATTGCATTTAAGAAGGAAGGGTAGACTGACATTATTACTCAAAAAAAAAAATGATTTGGTATGGCCTTCCATTTACTATTGGAACTGCTTAGTAGTCTACCTATCCAAGCTAAGGGCAGGGATTTCACCATAATTCCAAAATTTATGAAATTAAGGCTACTGTTTTTAAGTGGGTGGCTTACAATGCTTCTCTTGATTTTATCTTTCTTGTTTTTCCACAAAAAAAGAGAAAACAAAAGAAAGAGAGGCTTTGAGCTGTGCTGCTTTGAGCTGTATGCACGTGTAATTACAAGCATTCTAATTAACTTGAATGGCTATATACCTTCTCAATTGTCAAGACTGCTGTGGTTACTGTTAATAGCAATATAATTAGTTAATCAATTAAAAAAGGTTTCTTTTCTGTTTATACTATTGTGAAGGCCCATTTTAAACCAACTCTTTCAATCAGTAGTGAGTGCATGGAGCCATTTTTGCCGACTTTCATTCTTACAGTGTAATTATTTGTGCATCTCATCAGTTCAGGTGTATAATATCATGTTGGCTTACTCAATGTGACATCAGATGGGGACGTTAAGAAATATTCCCTGTTGTTTACCAACACTGAGGTGGTGACTGACAAGATGGGGCCTATATAAAGGGCCAAAAACTAAAGGCAAAGTTATACCAGATGACGTACTGTGTGAATTTGCTAAAATGTAAGAATAATAAATAATGTCTCACTGAATTTAACTTTAAGTTTATCAAAATAGGTACACTGTAGGGAATTTTTGTCTGTAATAGAAAAGTGATATTTTGAAGAGATGTCAGGGAAGCAATCACGAGGAACTGAAAACTTGCATAGGCAGAAAGAAACATTTATGGCCGTCTTCGCTAGCTGGGAGTATCAGGGAATTCGCAATTCCTTTCTCTTCTTCTGTCAATTTACGCTTCAACTTTAATTGTTCATCTCATAGATACACACCTGTTTCAGGTGTAAAAAGGACAGCTTTTAGTGGCAGGATGACATACTTAACTAGTACTTTATTTTATGACCATTTGGCAATATTATTTTACATGGTAAATTAACTATAAACATGGTTTATTGCCTATACTGACAATTATACGTTGCTGGTGAATTAGTAAAAATTAGTGGCTACAAATCAGTGTGCATTATTTTATTGATTGGGTATTTACTAGCTTGTTTAAACTTCATGTCTGTGTTGCAGAGGCCATTCAAGAGAAGTTTGGATATGGGGTATTGACAAAGAAGTGGCCTGTCTTAAGGCAATCTTGTAACCAGAAGTGCCTAGACACAAGAAAGAAGATTCATCAAGAAACCTCCTGTGCAAATGCACATTCAATTGTCATGCTTTATGTAATTGGGATAGTTTCCTTTTATTTACAATAGATCAAAGGCAGGTTGGGTGAATTTACACCAGTATGTTTGAGTTTTATTACTTCTGTTTCACAATGGTGTCCATATGGTAGTAGACTGGCGTCAAACGTATGCAGATTTTGACTTGTGTTTATAAGCCTCCTTTTCACCTTTTAACCCTAAAAAGACTAACTTTTAGTTTCTTCAAGTTAGTCTTTTTAGGGTTAAAAGGTGAAAAGGAGGCTTATAAACACAAGTCAAAATTTGTATTCGTTAATTGACGCCAGTCTTCTACTTACTTCCCAACCGGATTTGACCGGCCCGAACCACCCGTAACTAGTTGAACCTGTTTAAGAAAACCATATTGAAAAAGACAAAACCAGTTTGACACGCCCGCCAATTAGAGAAAGGGGGAGAGGAAAAATATTGTGTTATGTGAATGGACAGAAGGATGAACAATAGGGGAAATGAACAAAATATTTTTATGATGGATATTTTGCCTTATAATGTGAGACAAGTTTTGATTAAAGAAATTGATAATTGGTTGGGAAAATTTAGAAACAGAAAAAAGAAAGAAGAGTTTGGTTTATTGATACGTTATGTGAGAGATATGTTAAGTAGAGACATGTCTCCATGGAAAAAGATTTTAGAGTTTCACAAAACAAATTTTATTAATGAGTTTGTTGTTATTTTAAATAAAGTTATTAAGAAACTTCCATCTTATGAAAGATTTTTCATGAAAGATTGGTTGACAGACGAAGGGTTTTATGACACCGTCGATTAAAGATTTATCTAATGTTATAAATGGCTGATTCGTTGGATAGTATTAATACTCCTCCACCCGAGCTTCGGGAAAAGATTTTGAAGGAATTTGTTGAAACGAAATTGAAACAACGTTTAGAATTAGGTTGGGGGCCAATTTTGAATTATATTCCAAATGCACCATATTGTTTATATAATGAACGAATTACAATAATAACACAATGCAGAAAATGTAGCCGTTGTATTCACAATGATAGGTGTTTGATTTGTTTCAGAAAAAGTAAAGTTCATAACATGAAGACAGGTTTTTTTATTGATGATGTTATTTATGTATGAATTTTATAAAAGTTTTACGAGAATTCTGTTGTTTTAAAATAACTTTTTTATTTTGATTTAAAGATTTGTGTTTGTTTATAAATGGAGGTTTTGGATTATATTTCTTCACTTCCACCCGAGTTGCACGCTAAATTTAAGGTTATTGCACTAAGAAACAATTGGAAGATTGTTTGAGGAGAGAAAAAATAACAGGCTGGGGAAATGTTTTAGAAGAGTTGTTATTCCCTTTACGTAATTTTATTTTTCCCAATTATTGTTTATCAAAACGTTAAATTGAACAAATGTTTTCCTTCATGAATATAATGATTGGTTTGTTGGTTCTTCTTTTTCATTTTGTGCAAGACAAAGTTGCGCATCCAATTGTTGATGAGGTAAAAAAAGAAATAATGGATGTGGTTGATTCTTAATTTTTTGAAAGTACACCCATTTAAAGATAAGAAAATTTTGTTTTATATTGATGGTAAAACAAAAATACGCGACGCCGAACATTTTAAAGAAGAGGTAGAAAAATTATATGAAATATGTGATCAGTTTTTTTTATATATATATATTGACTTTCCACTTGTTTTTGGTTCAGAAGTTGAATATGTCTCTGCTGAACTTTTAAATTTTGTAAAAAAAAAAACAACCCTTTCTTAGATAACTTTTAGTTTACTTTTTGTCGCATCACCCCCGCGAAATATCCCTGTTAAAATATTAAAACAAAATCTTGTTATTTTAGAAGATGCCATCAATGAATTAATTAAATTTTTTTCTTCTTCTTTTGACACTTCATTCAATGATTTATATTTTAAAAACAGAAAACAAAAAAGTTGGGATTGGTTATTTTTAAATGATGTTGTGAAGCTTACATTAAAGGCTATTAAAAAAACAACCGAAATTCACGGTTGAATTCCAAGACCCAATTTTTCTTTTGTGTTGATTGCATTTCGTGCCAGAGTATATCCCCATTGTCTCTTTTTCCATGGGACAGCACCTAAGGCTTTCACCATTTTTCTGTCATCAGCATGCTTGCATTTTTTTTTTTCATCCTCACCATATTTTTTTGCCCTGTGCCCACAACTGCTGTAATCCACATCGTGTTGCATCGCTATCGCATCCGTTGCGCCAGTCGGTTTCTGTAACACTTCCAAAATCTCACCCGTTTCGGGGTCAAAGCTTAGCTGAAGGTGAAGAGGGTTGTAAGGTCCAGTATAATTATTCCCAGGAACGGTCCAACCTCCTTTTGGCGCAGGTAGTTTTCCAATTAACGCATGCACATCAACACCAGACCCATAGTAATTACGCAAGGTTTTCTTAAAAACGTCCGCGTAACCGCGGTGTTGGGGATGGCTTTACCAAAAGCTTTCAAAAACTTTGTGTCAGTTGCGAACTTGGGAACCAACACACCCTGCGAAACAAACCGAGGATCAAACAGGCTCCCAATACCTCTCCCATATCCATTCCATTTTATCCAGGAGCCATAGCTGTGGGAGCCACCCTGCCGCTTGTAGTCTGCATATTGGCGTTTGTATTCGGCTACCATTGCCTTTCCTTCTTTTTCAGAAACTTCGGGGCCCTGAAAAGTTTGGGGTCAGAGATGACACTCCACAGTTTTTTGAAATCCACGAAAGGGAAGGGAACAGGAATTCCAGATCCCATCTTGTCGAGATCGGGTCTGTCGGTTTTGTAACGGATGTTAGGGCGCACCTTTGTGGAAAGCTCGTCCAACAGCTCACTTCTAACCTTTTGCAAGACAGGAGTGGCCTTGCGCACCCCATAGTTGATGGCCTTTTTCTGGAGCTGTGGATTGCGCATCGCTTCCGACGCATAGTACCGCCCCATTTCCACTCCTTTCTTTGCGATATGGAACTCCATGGTGAAGAAACAAATCCATCGCAGTCCCTGCAATGTCTTTTCCAATTCCATCCCCCACCTTAAGGTGGGAATTGCCCTCTGCACGAGAGGGCCCCGCTAGTTTCCCGGAAGAAAGCGGGGTTTTGTTATCCCACAAACCGCACACAAGGCCTTCCCCATTTCTCGCCCATTTTTAGTTGTGACAACCCTTTCAGACCCAGGCACGTTTGGGGCTTTACGTTTGTCTCGCACACAATACCAACTACCATGAGTCAAGGTATATTCACGAAATAAATTTTTACAACCTGCTCATTGTGATGAACATCGTCAGAAAACATTTTCAGAATGTCTTTGTAACTTTTGCCATTGTTGCGTTAGTTGAGAAAAAGCAGGCAGTAATACCTACACCGCACACTTCCAATCCACTGGATTTGGTTGTCTTTTGACGAAAGGTTTTGTGGCCTGTCTTTCGCATTTCCTGTTCCCACTCGTCTGGGGGAGGCAGACCAAAAGAATCCAAATACTCAGGACCAGGCCAGCAGCAAACCCAATGTGTGCCTAAACTTCCGAGATCATCCAGGTTAATAAGGCAGGGGGAATGGTGCAGGGGTTTGGTTTCGTTGCGCGAGAAGACACCCTTAAGTGGGATGCCAAGATATTCACACCAATTCGGCAGGTCAATGTTGGAAAGAGGCACATCCCTGAATTTCATTTTTTTTCCCGCCCGTACCACGGGCGTTCCCAATCTTCCCACCTTCCAAAGACAGGAGGAGGGCGCATTTGCATTCCTTTTCCCCCTGTGGATGGTGAAGGAAGACGAGGGGTTGCAGACCTTCTTGACTGCCGCTGGCTCGCCTGCATCCCCTTTCCCAACATTTTTTTTACGAGGCTTATTTCCAAAGGAATGCCGATGGAAGCCAACATTCCAAGAAAGCCCCCATGTTGAGTTGCGCTGCCACCACTTACCATACCCTGACCAACAAGATACTTTTCAAGATCCAGTTTCTGCGAGGGGTGCATCATTTGCACAAGTTTGTACAGTTCCACCTCCTGGGGGCCAACTCTGCCACCGAAAACCTTTTTCAAAAGTTTCTCCACACCGAAGCTGAGACCGGCCATCCCCAAAGTTTTCCCAACAGCAGGGGCGTGAGCCCGGGCAACAGAAAAAAGGTTGCCACCGATCAGCTTTTTTATTTGTCCAATTTGTGTCTTACTGAATGTGATATCCACACCGCGGCCGGCGCTGGAGGCCTTTTTCAGGTGGTTTATTTGTGTTGTGGTCAACGGAAGACTGTCACCATTTCCAATTTGCCCCGGCTTGACACGCAGAGTCACAGCCCCCTTTCCTTCATCACCTTCGCGAGACTGCGCCTTTGGTCCTCAGACAAAGCGACTTTGAAAGGATGATACACAGTCGGCATCTTATATCAAAGAAGAAATTCCCACCTTCCTTTGGGAAGGGAGGGTTCAAACCACAACCAACTCACCTCCAACCACATCCAAAACGGTCTCCTCTTCACTCAAAACCACGGCACGTATTTTGTAATCTGCAGTGGCGTCTTTGTTCAATCGATAGTGGAATTCCATTTTTTCTTTTTATCTTCAGTCACACTTTCCTTCGTGGCTCGGAGATCGAAGTAAATGAGGGGATAAAGAGTTTCGTAGTTGGCCACGTTTAGTTGAGTTCCTGTGTTGTAGTCGTTTTTCCTGTAGCTGTATTCAACAAGATCTCGGCGTATCCGAGCTTGGTCCATCCCTTCCTACTCATTTTCGGCGTGAAAGGTCGCGCCGTAAAGCAGGCGGCACGTACTCAACTTAGCCCCACCATCAAGGTTGAAGGTATGGAACATGTAACGATTTATTGTTGTTGCGTCCACAGCGGCTTTCTAGAAGAACACGAATACATGTTTTGCGTTTTTGACCCCGCGTTTATTAACCAATCTGAACTAGCTTCCGACCTGGCGGAGCTTGCTTGCAAAGTTTCTTTCAAACATTTCCATTTGGTGGGTTTGAGGAAGTTTTCGTTCACCATCTTTTGTCCTTCAGGCGAGAAAGACATTTTAGGGGCCCACAACTTTCACCACAACCCGATGGTTCGCCGAGGCGGCACCCCCAAAGATTATGTTTTCGTCGCTTTCCAGATCAATTTTAAATTCGTGTTGCAACGGGGGGAGGAGCCTGTCCTCCAACTCCTCGAAGAAAGAAAACCGATTGAGAGGTATCACCGCTTTGATTGTTTTGATCGGGTCTCCCTGCGAAAGGAGGGCCCTCGAGCATATACCTTGATTGGTGGCAGCGGCCCCAGTCACGGTTGTGTCGTCGTTGTCAAGATACCAGAACTCATCCTTCACCGCAGTTGTGGAATAATCCTCAGTGTACTGCAACAGATCTTTTATGAAGATTGTTTTGTTCACATTGTCACTCCTGTACAGTTCTTTTGAGTTTTCAGTCACAGTCAGGCTTTTTATAAGAGAGAAGGCGCCGTTGACTGGTGCCGAGGACACATCTGCGGCCACAAAAGTTTCATCAGCCTTTACTTGCAACTGGTATTCCACACGGAAATAGGCGTTGTAGAAGTCGTATATGACATCTCGATTGTCCACAAAAAACGTGAGCCCAGTTTTGCTTTGCGAGAGAATTTCAAACTTGAGAATTTCAAACTTGGCTGGCCAATATTTGGCTGAGTTGAAACAACGCATCCCTCCTGTTCTGCTGAGGGTGTGCAGGAGTCTGCTTCGCAGGATTCTGCTTTGTTTTGTGTCTTTGCAGCAGTTAGCGGATTTTTTTTGCCACCCCGCTCAACAACTGCTTGGCTTGCCTTTTCAGCAACCTTTTCGGCTGCCTTTGAGGCTGTTTTCTTTGCGAGGGGAGCGGCCGCCTTCACGAGCCGCTTTCCAATTGCCATGTGGGTATCCCTAACAACCCCTCTGCCTTTGTTTGTGTAGCGGAAGCGCCCAGCACGCCCGTCATAAAATCTTTTCCACTCTCCCGGTCGGTTCATATACTTAATTCAGAAATTTCCTTGATCATTAAAGCCAAAGCGACGTCGGCGTGGTTGAGGTTGAGAATATTGTTTCTCCCGTCAGTGACATATATTCTTATTTGCTCGATGTTAGTTTTGTTCACCGGGTGAAATTTTGGGCGGAGAGGCTCTTTTGTGAAAGGGTAGCTCACCTCAAGTTTGGCCGTGGAAAAGGTGAACAAAACATCGCTCGCCAAATTGTCGGTCTTTCGTGTAATAAGGTCACAATGCAGGAACACCCAGTCAACACTCCTTGTAATGTCTGGAACGGTGCCCCCCGTGAAGGTTGTGGCTCCAGACAGGACTTTCTTGTTGAAACCCAACATATTGCTGAAATTCAAATCTCGGTCCAACCTTTTGGTGACCGGTTTCAAAAGCTTTTCAGCCTCGATCTGGCTAACTTGATTCTCTACCTTTTTATTTTGAACTTTTGGCGGATCTCCTACTCTTGTTTTTTGACTTCCGCCTCAGCCTTGGTCCTTTGTCGCCACTTTTTCAAAAACATTGGTATACACAGGGACGAAAAAAAAAATGCCAATCCCAAATTACGACCGCCCCACTTCCAAAAAACACCGCTTCATGTGCGTACACCCCGCAATGCCGGACGATATTTTTCGCCTGTTAATCTGCGGGCCAAGCGGTTCTGGCAAAAGTAATACACTTAATGTGAAGATGCTTTATGATTTGTTGTTTTTTGACAAGCTTTACCTTTTCTCAAAGAGTCTTAATCAAGAAAAATATCAAGATTTATTGAGTACGTTTGAAGAATTCAGCTCTGACCCTGAGGTGGGTCATGATGTGATAGAGGCGTATGGTGGTGATGAAATATTCCACTTGATGAGGAGATGCCTTTCGAGAACCAAAAAATTGTTATTTTCGATGACATGGTTTGTGAAAAAAACAAAGACGACATGATAAATTATTTTGTTGGAGGGCGACACCGCAACTGCTCTGTGATTTATTTGACTCAATCCTTTTTCAAAACCCCTAAAGCTATACGCGATAACTGCAGTCATTTCTGTGTTTTTGGTTTTCCCACTGCAGCAGAAAACAGACAAATTGTACAAAATTTGGGTGTTTCACCCCGTGATCTGGAGCGTGCAACGGATGAAGAACATACCTTTTTTTATTTTGACAGGCCCAAAAAAAAATTTCGACGAAACAATATAATGGGGTGGTTTGCAAAAAAGCCTGGAGCAACAAGACACCCTTTGACCCCCGCACATGCAGCAAAGCTGCAATCCACCACCCCAACATTTTTTCATCTGATGGGCTTGGTTGTTTTTCCAGAAAGCACAACGAGAGCGAGCGGCACCTTTATTGGTGGTTTACCCAGAGCGTTGATTCCTGGCCAGGCGAAACCAACCTTTGTGTGGTACGAAATAACGCCCACTCTTCCAGCAAAAACACAGCTCATGCTTTTGACGGAATACAAGGGGGAAACTCACACGACAAGGTTGACTGGCGCGAAGGGAAAGGAGGATTCCCCTCTCGCCCGCTTTGAGGAGGGAATCCCTCAAGTCGTCGGCGCCGATGAAAGTTTCGGTGTCAGTGCTGTTTACGTTTTACCTTCGTCTTCCAGCAGCCAACCATTTACGGTTCCTCTCGGTTGCCTCTCATTTACGGTTTCGAGTTGCCTGGGTGAAAAATTATTTCGAAATGTATATGGGGTGGTTTGCAAAAAGGCTTGGGGTTGACAAACATCCCGAACGACAGCGGCGACGAGGGCTTTTCTGCCTCTCGATGGTAGCGCCCCAATGACCTGCCCTCTTGATGTGGGTGGGCACCCGATTGAGAATTTGGGCCCGCTGGCTGATCCGCTTGACGCGGTCAGTAAAAGCTACGCCACATCCACTTTTGCCAAACTCGGCGGGAAGCACCCCGTTGACGGGAAACCTCGACATGGGGCGTAACCTGATCACCAACATGGTTTACGCTGTGGACGACCTCGATGCCACGAACAAAAGCTATGTCGACTCTGAAATCGCGCTTCGTTTGAAACGGGATGGAAGCGACCCGGCCCTGGGTGATCTGAATATGAATGGGTATGCCATTGAAGATTTGAAAGACGTTGATTCCAGCACCCCAGCTGAAAACGCCGTCAACAAAAAATATGTGGACCAGGAACTGCGAACCAAATTCGACGCGATTGTGCAAACAGATCTGAACATGAACAACAACGCCATCACTAATCTTGCCCCACCTTCCTCCGCGACTAACCCGGTGACCAAAAGATATGTTGACGAGTATTTCGTGAAAAGAGATGGGTCGAGTGCGATGTATGGGAATCTGTCGATGGCCAACCACAAAATTGAAAATGTAGGGGCACCAGCAGCTGACAAAGATGTTGTAAACAAAATTTATGTCGACCAAGTGCCTTTTCTTCCACTTGCTGGCGGGTCAATGGCATGCGGGATTGACATGCATGACAACACGCTTGCAAACTTAAAAGATCCTGTGGCTCCAAGTAGTGGGGCGACCGAGACATATGTCGACGAAACTCACGTGGACGCCTCCGGCACCGACCCACAAGAAAACCCATTCAAATATCTGATGGAAAACGTCAATGAATCCTCAAGTGAGAACAATATCAGGGTGTTCAATATTCCAAAATTCACAGCCTCTCCTCACCAAATAAACCAATCGGCGTACGATTTCACTCTCATTAATGACAAAGATGGAACTGAACAGTATCGCTCAAGAATTGGTTTCAACCTTGTCAGGCTCCCAATCGGTTTTTATACGTGTGTCGTGGAGTTTTTCCCACCTGTAATGAGAAATGTCAGCGTTCACGCAACTGCCGACACCCTGTTGTTTGGTGCGCAAACCACGAAAACATTTCATGCAACAGCTACCATCGCCGGGTATGTCAAAACAGTGCTGCACTTCCAAAAACGACAGGCCGGCCGACGAGAATATATTTACCTTGATCTGCATGGGATCTGAATGGAATCCCGTAAGTGTGGACAATTGTAAATATTGTATATATGAACTGTATTCCCAGGTAAATAACGGTCACTCTTTTGCCTTTCATGTTACGGCTTTTGCTTTCACTTCAGTTGTCTTCATAAGTAGCTGGCAATCAGAACAATTTTCGACCCTGTCTTTTTATCGAGCAGAATATTTACGAGTAAACTTAGAATGACGGTTTCAGGAAGCAACAGTTCTCCTTTTTTTTTAATTCAAAGCCCGATTTCGGCACGCGAAACCAACAACATCGCCTGCAGGGGGTTTTAAATTAAATTAAAGCCGAGTGTTATAGATAAGCACCGAATTATCGAAATCCCAGTAAATAAATACGTCGGTGCGCTTCCAGAATTGGTCGCTAAGGTAACGAGGAAACGAAAGAAAAAACTAATTCGCACCCGATTAAATGAAACAAGTTTCATTTTTGGCACGCGAAACCAACAATGTTGTCTGCGGGCGCTTTAAAATTAAATTTAAGTGTTACAGATAAGAACGGAATCATCGAAATCGCAAATATGTACAATGCGCTCACAACTAAAGTTGTTGAATGAAAATGGTCCAAAAGCAAAACAAAAATGAAAATTAAAGTTGAAGCTAAATTTCGACGCTTGATACTTGCGGCCAGTCAATATATTCCTAGTCGCGTATACAAATTTCTTACATTTGGACAAGGTCTTTTCAGACCAAAAATAAACAGGCACAAAAATACAAAAAACAAACAAACAAACAAACCAAAAATATTTACACGAACGCTGTATTTGGTAACTTTTGTTTTTTCAATTTTGTTAGAAATTATTGATAATTTTTTTTTTCACTGCTCGTATTTACATCTAACTGTCAGAATCTGAAATAAACATCCATAATAGCGGGAAACAGCCAAAAATGTCAAAAACAAAGTATCAAGAGCTGTTCATATTATGGTTGTCATAGGCTAGTTACGAAAAAAAGTAAAATAAAGAAAACAAACGCTTTCTGCTCTGACTGTTTTTAACTTACTACGTACTGTATTGCGTTAACTTAATTTCAATCTACATTCATTTCCAAGAAAGTTATTTCGGTGTCCTATTTCCTGTGCTTTTCAGTGATCTGTGTCTCTTTCTCTACGTTACACAAAATCAAGCTGGAGGAAAACATGGCGTGGATGCAAGGGTAACGGGTCTAGAGCAGTAAACAACAGGAATATTATCCTTCATGGTGATTATGGGCTACCTGCTGCTTGCACGCACCAATAAAGCCTGTCAACTTTGCGCGGGGACGTAGGTGTTGCGAAGGAGGTTTATAAACAAATCTTAAGACCGTTTTCTTAATAAAAAGAGAAACGAAAACAGTCCTCTCGTAGATGCTGATAGATAATAAAACTAGCGTTCTATTCTTTAGGGGTATTTAAAAATGAGATTATATCTTCTCCATTTAGTGCAATGCCTGTATCTGCATGGGGGCACCAATTGGCCGTCTACCAATGCTCGGATTCAGTTGGTCAGCACTTAATTTTGTTTTAACTCAATAAAGAAAAGAGGACCATACAGACGCAGTAACATTGCACGCAATGTTGCACGCAACATTTTTTTCTCTTGAGATGGCCAAAAACTGTAATTTTCGTACTGATGCGTCAAGCCAGCTAAGAGCCATATTTATTATAACGTGGACTTGACCAAAATGGTGACGTTAACGTAACAATAAGCCTCAACTGTCTTGCGCTTTTGTTCTCAAAGGAGAAAAATCGAAATCGATAAATAAACAAAATCACGTCCTTCATACATGATGGCGATAGTTACAGCGCAACGCAAGCTATATACAAAACACAATAATTTGCTTTATCAAGAGATTTGTCAATGCAAATTGACCACCGTAAAGAGAAAAAAAAACTGACGTTTCCAGCGTTAGCCTTTTGTCAGAGCCCTTCGCTCTGATGAAGGGCTAACGCTAGAGACGTTAGCTCTTTTAATCCTTTTACGTTGGTCAATTTACATTGTCAACTCCTTCGACAAACCAAAGTTTCGTGTTTCACTCCCACACCGACGCAGCACCACAGATTCTTAGAAATAAACCCCCTTTGTTCATATATACAAAACAGGAACATTTTGCTCTTGACGCCAATTTTCCATATCATCTTGAAAGACATTTGTTAAGATTGCTAAAAGGCAGTTCGATAATTTGAACAGAGGCATTTGGTCTCAAATATTCTCCTCCATGTGAGCTCTTTCTTATTTCTGCACTCCAGTTTCTAGATTCCGGATTCCTGGATTTCCCTTTCTCGGATTCCGGATTCTGGATTCCGGATTCCACATCCCTGCTTTTCGGTAAACCCCTCGTGTTCCAACGAACTACTGGATGTAATGGTGAGATTTTCTTCAAAATATTTAAGCCTTGAAATCACGATTTTTCTCCTTAATACAAGATTTGGATAGTTAATTGACTGATTCACGAAGAAACCCAGCCCTGAAAAGATGTTTCAATGGGATGTTTATCGGAAAACGTGACCGTGGAATCGAGCTTAGTTCATTCGCTTGTAACAAGAAAATCGACAAACGCCGTGCTCAAGTTTCGAGCGCCAATAACAACCTATTTCCTGGAACTGCCATTCAATTCAATGTTGCGCCCGTTACGACGGGCGCTGACGGGGCGAAATATTTTATGGCTCCTAACGCCATCGAAAAACCATTTCGATTTAAACCAAATCTGTTTTTATTTTAACCTTAGTAAAGTCTTTCAGTTACCAGAGTTTCAGGCGAAATTATTTTGATGCGAAATTGAGTGGGTGGTTTTAACAGAGACAGCCTCTTAATACGTGCACTGAAACTAATTGCGGTTGTCTATGGCCACCGATTACGAGGAGGAAATGGCCTTAACTTGAAATAAAGGTAGGTTAACAGTTTTCAAGTTTGTCTCTATGTCTTGGAAAAATCACTGTAAAATAATACTATATTCCTTTCTTCCAAGAAATGGTTTGAAATCAACCTTTTCGACCAAGTTATGGCTTTAAATCATTGTCGACTAGAGCGGCCTTCAACAGCAGTGCTCATCACGAGCTACACTATACTCTAACCTCAACCAAGCGACCGATCACTAAAGAAATTAAAGCTGTCTTTATAACGAAAAAGTTAAGAAAAACGCAACCAGATTCCAATACCTAAAAGGTTACTGTAAGGGTAAAACTTTAAGGTTATACACGCTTTTCATTCGCGTACTTATTAAAACTTCAATATGGAAAGAGAATAATTAGTTAATCTTAAAGTGAACTTGACTCCTGACCACAAGTTGTTACAGCGTAAGAAATCATAAGAGTGTGTGGGATCTGAAATTAAGTTTAGAAAATCCTTATTTTCCCTCTTTTCGTGACGTGTGCTTTTAACGCTTCTCTGAGTTCCCAAAACCCGTTTTAAGCGATTTTCTTCCCAGCGGCTGGTTCGCGATGCGATCCAAAGGACAAACTTTTTTTCTGTTTACTATGTTTTTTTAAAATGTATGTTAACTATCAACCGTCGATGACTAGTTATTAACTTCACATCCATATAAAATAATAGTAAATAAATAACTCTCACGTTAACCGGTTCGTTAACTGTGACAGGAATATAAGCTGTCTAGAATCAATGTTACAGTCTACCTCGTGATTCTAATTAAATATTTGGATACTTCTTCTTACTGATTTTAATTTACTTGGTCTCGCCATTTCCACTTGGGATTTAAGAATTAAAAGTACTATTAAAAACCTACAAGACAGCTGTAACTTTATTACCCTATCTAGCGGCAACAGAACACAGTTTTAACTCAAGTAGCTAGGCTACAAGTGCAGCAGTGAGGAAGTAAGCGAAGAAGTTAAGGTTGGCAAGAGAAAATAACTCGCCAAATCAACGACAATCAATGACCGAGTGTGACCGTAACCATAGACCTTTTTCATGATGGCGGACGATTTTAATTATTCTTTTGTATGTGTTAATTAGCCCTACTAACCTCACTTTAATGTAAAAATTCTATTGAATTTTGCACATGCTGACGAGGCTAGTAGGGCTCCTTATCATAAGAATAAAAGAATAATTTGTCGGGCGCCATTATGAAAAGGGTCTATAACTCAAGGAAAGAGACGATAAGAGTGACTGAAATGATTTCAATTGATTTAAAGAAATCGCTGCAACTGACGGCTATACATGGGGTTAGTGTTTCTGAATCCCTTAATCCCTTGAGAAAGTTTTTATAAAGTTATGGTTGGCTAGGGAAAAGGGTTCACAAATCAACGAAAGAGAAATGATGATGGAGAGTGTACGTAATCATAACTCGGAAAGAAAAAACTATAGTCAAAGAAACATTTAAAGAAATGAGACGGCTATTAATGACAAGACGTTAAGCGCCGAGACAACTCACTTACTCAGTAGTCCTAAGACATACAAGTAACAAGGTTAAAACAACTTGAAAGGTAGCTCCTCACGAGCTTATAATGTGGGCTTACCTTCTCTTTTTAAAAATTCTGTAAGAAATAGTAAAACAGAGGTTTAAGTTTGCTATGAATAATAGTATCTAAAGTAGCCTCTGAGTCATTAAATTAGGAAGGATGACGAAGGGAACTCATCGACATCGTCTCCTTGAAAAGCAAAACTAGAAATAATACTGAACCATAACTACTAGGATGCTTAGAAGTTCTTCACGTCATAATGGTATCAGTTAACCATCCTGCCAAAGTTACCCCTACTGCCACTGACGAATAGACATAGGTTAAACATTAGTGTTTCTGAATCTCTCGATCCCTCGAGAAAGTATCTGAAGAATGTAAGCTTGCCTAGGGAAAATGATTCGCCGAATCGACGAAAGAGTAAAAAACAAGGACAGAGAGTGTTCGCAACCATAACTCGGAAAGAGACAAGTATCCTAAAAAAACTGCCAAAAATATGACCGCTATAACAAGAGGGATAAGCGCAGAGACAACTCTCTAGATAGTTCTAACATATTTTTCAATGCTATGGTTCAAACTGGACGTTTTGTCTCGTTCTTTTGAAACTTCAAGGAATGAAATCCTCCCACAAAACGTTTAAGAACCAAGTGGGGTAATTGTTTCGAGACGCTCCAACAGTTCACTGTGAGAACCTCTTGTCCAAGAGTTCGACTACTGAAGAATCATTGTCCAGTAAGATCAAAATAAAGTGACATGAAGTCAGAACTACGAAGCGAACGAAGATGCATTTATGGCTGACTCACTGTCGACCAGAGCTGGCTTCACTAATCAATATTCATCAACTGTTTCCACCGCGAGCTACAGTATACGCTAGCCTCAACCAAGCGATCGATCACTAAAGAAATAAAAACTGTTTTTATGACTAAAAGTCAGGAAATTAAAAACACACTGACGAAGCGCCAATACGTACCTAAAACGTTGCTCGAAGCGTTAAAATTAAAGCCTATATACACGCTATTTTATCGCGTACTAACTTATTAAAAGACATCCTTACACCACTAACCAGGTTGAAACAAATTGAAAGGCATGTCTTCACGAGCTTATAATCTGGGCTTACCTATTACTTGTTTTTCCTCCTCTGTAGGAAATACAAAATAGAGAGGTTAAAGTCCGTAACGGCACTCTCTTAGAGTCCCTATTAACCATCTCCGAAACATAATACCCCCTACACAACATGCTCACAAGAGGAATTAAAATGATTTCTATTGATTGGAAGAAAGTGCTTTAACTGACGCATAGACATTGGAAAACAAAAATAAAACTATATCGTTTAACTTGACGTTTCGTTTGCAAAATAAAGGAGACTGTACTAATGAAGTCAAACTAGAACGCCAACAAAGACGCAGAATGCACGCAAACATGACTCCGAAAGAGAAAACTACACTACAATTTCAAACAAATGCGACAGCTATTACAAGACGTTTAAGCGCCGAGAAAACGCACTTAATAGTCCTAAAACAAACGAGTGACAAGATTGAAACAACTTGAAAGGCAGCTCTTCACGAGGTTACAATCTGGCTTACCTGCTTCTCGTCTTCTCGCCTCTGTAATAAATAGAAAATGAGAGGTTAAAGTTTGCTATGGATAATAGTATGTAAAGTTGTCTCATTAAATTAGGAACGGTGACTAAGGAAGCTCAAAGAAATCGTCTCCCTCAAAACCAAAAACTAATACTGAGCCATAACTACTAACATGCCTAGAAATTCTTCACCGCGTGATGGTATTAACCAACGTACCAGCATTATCCCCTAAACAACATCCTTATCAGAGTATAATTAAAATGATTTCTATTGATTTACAGAAACGCTGCTACTGACGGATACACATAGGGTTAGTGTTTCTCATTAGCTAATCTCTTGATCCCTTGAGAAAGTAAGTAAGGTTGGCCAGGGAAAAAGCTTTGACGAATCAACGAAAGAGAAACGACGACCCAGAGTGATCGCAACGATAACTCGGAAAAATAAAAGTATACTAAAAACACTACCAAAAACGGATGTCACCGCTATAACAAGACGTTTAAGCGCATAGACAACTCATATAATAGTTCTAAGAGATTTCCATGTTATTGTTCAAACTGGGTGTCTTGTCTCGCTCTTGTGAAACTTCAAGACATGAAATCCTTCCTCAATATAACTTTTAATACATAAGTGGGCTAGTTGTTTTGAGGTGCTATAACAGTTCATTGCGAGTAGCTCCCGCGCAAGACTGTTCAGTCGACTACTGCAGCAACATTGTCCAGTAAGATCAAAATAAAGTGAGGTGACGTCAACCTACAAAGTGTGCAAAGACGCATTTATGGCTGAATCAATGTCGACTAGACCGGGCTTCACTAATCAATATTCATCAACTGTGCCCACTACGAACTACATTATACTCTAGCCTCAACCGAGCGACCGATCACTAAAAAAATTAAAGCTGTCTTTGTGATAAGAATATATGCTGTCTACAATCAATGTTACAGTGTACCTCGTGATTCTAATTAAATATTTGGATACATCTTCTTACTGATTTTAATTTACTTGGTCTCGCCGTTTCCACTTGTGATTTAATAATTAAAAGTACTATTAAAAACCTAAAAGACAACTGTAACTTTATTACTCTTATCTAATGCCAACTGAACACACTTTTAACTCTAGTAGGCTACAAGTGCAGCAGTGAGGAAGTAAGTGAAGAAGTTAAGGTTGAATAGGAAAAATTTTTCACCAAATCAACGACAATCAGTGAGCGAGTGTGACCGTAACCATAACTAGGAAAGAGACGATAAGAGTAACTGAAATGATTTCAATTGATTTAAAGAAATCGCTGCAACTGACGGCTATACATGGGGTAAGTGTTTCTGAATCCCTTAATCCCTTGAGAAAGTTTTTATGAAGTTATGGTTGGCTAGGGAAAAGGGTTCACCGAATCAACGAAAGAGAAATGATGATGGAGAGTGTACGCAATCATAACTCGGAAAGAAAAAACTAAAGTCAAAGAAACATTTAAAGAAATGAGACGGAAAAGACGTTCTCAAAAGCGCCGAGACAAGTCACTTACTCAGTAGTCCTAAGGCATACAAGTAACAAGGTTAAAACAACTTGAAAAGTAGCTTTTCACGAGCTTATAATCTGGGCTTACCTTGAAATCTTTTTAACATTTCTGTAAGAAATAGTAAAACAGAGGTTAAAGTTTGCTAGGAATAATATTATCTAAAGTAGCCTAATTAAATTAGGAAGGATGAATCAGGGGACTCATCGACATCGTCTCCTTGAAAAGCAAAACTAGAAATAATACTGAACTATAACTACTAAGAGGCTTAGAAATTCTTCACTTCGTGGTGGTATCAGTTAACCATCCTGCCAAAGTTACCAATACTGCCACTGACGGATAGACATAAGTTAGACATTAGTGTTTCTGAATCTCTCGATCCCTTGAGAAAGTATCTGAAGAAGGTAAGGTTGGCTAGGGAAAATGATTGGCCGAATCAACGAAAGAGTAAAAACTGAGAGTGTTCGCAACCATAACTCGGAAAGAGACAAGTATCCTAAGAACACTGCCAGAATATGACCGCTGTAATAAGAAGTTTAAGCAGAAAGACAACTCACTTCATAGTTCTAAGACATTTTCAATGTTATGGTTCAAACTGGACGTTTAGTCTCGTTCTTTTCAAACTTCAAGGAATGAAATCCTCCCTCAATAAAACGTTTAATAACCAAGTGGGCTAATTGTCTCGAGGCGCTCCAACAGTTCATTGTGAGAAGCTCTTGTGCAAGAGTTCCACTACTGAAGAATCATTGTTCAGTAAGATCAAAATAAAGTGACACAAAGTCAGAACTACGAAGCGAACGAAGATGCATTTATGGCTGACTCACTTTCGACCAGAGTTGGCTTCACTAATCAATATTCATCAACTGTTCCCACCGCGAGCTACATTATACGCTAGCGTCAGTCAAGGGATCAATCACTAAAGAAATAAAAGCTGTTTTTATGACTAAAAGTCAAGAAATTAATAACGCACTGACTAAGCACCAATTTTAATGTACCTAAAACATTGCTCGAGGCGTTAAAATTAAAGCCTTATACGCGCTCTTTTATCGCCTAACTATTAAAGGACATGCTTACACTACTAACCAGGTTGAAACAAATTGAAAGGCATCTCTTCACGAGCTTATAATCTGGGCTTACCTTCTCGTCGTTTTTCCTCGTCTGTAAGAAATAAAAAATAGAGAGGTTAAAGTCCGTAGCGGCACTATCTTAAAGTCCTTATTAACCATCTCCGCAACATAATACCCCCCAAACAACATGCTTAAAAGAGGAATTAAAATGATTTCTATTGATTTAAAGAAATTGCTTCAACTGACGCATAGACATAGGGTTAGTGTTTCTGAATCTCTCCATCCCTTGAGAAAGTAAGTAAAGCAGTTAAGGTTGGCTCGGGAAAATGGTTCGCCGAATCAACGAAGAGAAACGACGACCGAGAGCGTTCGCAGCCATAATTCAGAAAGAGACAAGTATACTAACAGAATTACCAAAAATGTGACCGCTATAAGACGTTTAATCGCAGATACAACTCACTTAATAGTTCTAAACTATTTTCCATGTTATTGTTCAAACTGGGTGTCTTTTCTCGCTCTTGTGAAATTTCAAGACAAGAAATCCTTCCTCAATATAACCTTTAATACATAAGGGACCGTTCATTTTTTATGGGTAGGGGGGCTGGTGGGATTTGGAGGAGTGTAATTTGAAAATTGTATGACCCCCCCCCCAATTTCCGATTTTTTTCGCATGGCCCCCCCCCCCCCCCCCATCAGAGTAATTTTTTGGAAGGCCCCCCCCCCATGAATAAAAAAATACATAAGGTATTAAAAAAGTTACTGCATTACAATTTCGTTTTGTTACAGTTCACGTAATTTAGTGAAAGAAAGCTGAAAGCTAGAAAGCTGTTTTTAACAAATCCTCACTTAAAAGAATGAAAAGTCAATTTCAGCTCTTCTTGTTACTGCTCGTCCTGAGTGTGTTGTAGCTGGCCGCTCGTCTACATATTCCTCGTCTGAGGCGATAAAAGCAAGAACGACATCATTTAATCGTCTTCAGAGTCAGGGGCATCACTCTTGTAATCATCATCAGTTTCTTCTCCCTCACTGCTTTCACCACTGCTGTCTACTTGACCTGATTCATTGCTGCCTCTCACTTCGGCTTGACCTGTTCTGAGAGTATTCATCTGCAGGAAGTGTCCTATAATTGTCTTCACTTTGTCATTCTTGCTGCTCTTCTAATGCTGTTTTAATAGCCAATGATGTTGTAAGTATTTGTTCAGAGAGGCTGTTGAGTAACTGAAAGGGCAGTTAAAAATTCTGAGTGATCATGACTCCACGCTCTTCAAGGCGAATAGCATTACCCTGAAGCCTGACAAGAAATTCCACCATGACTTCAATGTGCAGCACATCGCTAGGATTGAGGCAAAGCAGCTCAAGGTTTCAGGGGAATTAGAAAACCTCGAAAAAAAGAAGGAGACCTTTGACCAGGTCTTCAAGGGCTTAACAGGACACTATGTGTCAAAAAAAAGAAAATTAAAACAAAACCGTAGGAAATCAAAAGGCAGAAAACGCAAACGGTTTGAAAACAACGCCCTACGCGTGTATCATATCTGCGTTGCAAATCCCCTTGCAAAAGAGCTTCCCAATTGTCTTCTTTATCCTCCCTCCATGACAATTCCGGAAGCGTGCATAAACGATGAAGATGTAGCAGCATTGTTGCTAACACGGGATGCAGCATTCATCGCTCACCTACTGCAATCAAGCTACTTCAGCAACGCGGCACAAAGCAGGTTTATTACCAACCTTAAGCCAGAAGTAAGAAACAGGATGTATTGCTTCCTGCATCCTGAAGATTATAGCTCAAACGTCGGAGACACGAACAAAGAGGAAGAAGAAAACGACGAAGAAGAGGAAGAAGAGGAAGACAACGAAGAAGAACAGGAGGAAGAAGAAGAGGAACACAGCGACGAGGAGATCAAAGAGAACGTCGAAAATGAGGAAGGGGACACCTCGTAGTAGTTTCATGCCCCTCCCATTAAATTTCTCAGACAAAAGCTCTGGTAACGAGGTCAGTTCCAATTCAGGACTCAAATTATTGGTTTAAATTATTTGAGCTTGACAACAACATCTTTATGAATGAAAAGAAAGTTGTTGCTATTCAAGACTGTTATTATGGTATGTTCACTGTCCTTATAAAATATAAAAGTTGTTGAGAAGTTTTCTTGTTACCCTGCATATTTGTTATAAATAAAAGAGCACAATTTTTCTTCCATTTGTAAACATCTCTTATCCTATTTTTAATCTAATTTTTTCGTCCGACCCCCCCCCTTTCCTTCATTTTTTTTTGGCTGGCCCCCCTTTTAAGCCAATTTTTTTCGAGTGGCCCCCCCCAAATCCCACCAGCCCCCCTCTCTCATAAAAAATGAACGGTCCCTAAGTAGGCTAATGTTTTCGAGGCGCTATAACAGTTCATCGCGAGTAGCTCCCGCGCAAGACTGTTCAGTCCACCACTGCAGCAATATTGTCCAGTAAGATCAAAATCAAGTGACATGACGTCAAACTACAAAGTGTGCAAAGACGCATTTATGGCTGAATCACTGTCGACTAGACCGGGCTTCACTAATCAATATTCATCAACTGTACCCACTACAAACTACATAATACTCTAATCTCAAACGAGCGACCGATCACTAAAGAAATTAAAGCTGTCTTTATGACTAAAAGTCAAGAAATTAAAAAACACACTTACTACCAATACGTACCTAAAACGCTGCTCGAGGCGTTAAAATTAATGCCTATATACACGCTCTTTTATCGCGCACCTATTAAAAGACATGTTTACACCACTAACCAGGTTTAAACAAATTAAAAGGCATCACTCTACGAGCTTATAATCTGGGCTTACCTTCTTCCCGTTTTTCCTCCTCTGTAAGAAATACAAAATAGAGAGGTTAAAGTCCGTAGCGGCACTATCTTAAAGTCCCTGTTAACAATCTCCGAAACATAATACCCCCTATTAACTGGCGCATAGACAGGGTTAGTGTTTCTGAATCTCTTCATCCCTTGAGAAAGTAAGTAAAGAAGTTAAGCTTGGCTCGGGAAAAAGGTTCGCCGAATCAACGAAAGAGAAACAACGACCGAGAGCGTTTGCAGCCATAATTCGGAAAGAGACAAGTATACTAACAGAACTACTAAAAATGTGACCGCTAGAAGACGTTTAAT